>JAVJIF010005951.1:0-214530 GCA_038442645.1 Agave tequilana | reverse complement strand
CTATATTTTGGGGCTATTTATCTAAGTATTTATCTTGTTTTATCTTTTCTGTTTTGTGGGCATTTGCCAGCTAAGGCTAAGGCGTGGAGCGCTAACCGAAGTTTAGTTACACGTGCATTCACACGTGGCAAAAGTAATCTCAGTTTGCCCCGAAAACTAAACGACACCACCTACAATTTGCCGTTACGGTAAACGAAGATGACACGTGCCGAACGCATCGTCCCCACGCGTCGAACGGGGATCCTCAAGGCAAAACTATATCCCACGTTGCTTTGTCCACCACCACCACCTCAAACGCACCCAATCCAGTCAGATTCTTGTGGGACCCACGTGAAATGAACCCTCATGCAGGCGCGCAAACGCGTGCGTGTAGATGAGTATTCCTGCAGTCATCGTGGATTCAAACCGACCTTCATGTGAATGTCCAAGACGCCACCTCATCACGAACGACCGTTAGCGGCCTTCAGATAGCGGTCAATTTCGTAATTCTTATGGACTAACGCGAAAATATCCCAAGATGAAAAAAAAAAAAAAAAAAACGTCTCCATCGTCGACTCGCTTTCTTCCACCTTCTCACTCTTATATTCTCGTCATCTTCACGAGCCCTCACCGCTATTGGATTCGGATGCGCTCGGATAATCTCCGAAACTCGCTACCATGCCACCTTGCTGCCACTCCTCACCTCGGAGCTGGACCCTCACCTCCCTTATCGGATCCTACGTCGACCTCGCCCTCGCGTACCTCTTCCTTGTCGGATCCACGATCGTCTTCCTCGCATCCAAATTCCTCTCCGTCTTCGGCCTCGCCCTCCCCTGCCCCTGCGCCGATGGTCTTTTCGGCCACCCCGGCGGCTGCGTCCAGACCCTCCTCCTCGATTCTGCCCGCGCCCGAATCGAATCGCTCCACGGGTCGATTTGGACCCGGTTTCCTTTCAATGTGATCTTTGAGGACTCTATCGGGTCCGAACCCGAAAGGACGCGGCTGAGGTTGACGGGGCCTGAAGGGGGTAGGGATGCGGATGCGGGGGATGGGTTTGTGGTTGGGAATCGGGTGGCGCCCGTTATGGGGAGGAGGATCCGGAGGCGGAGGGTTTCGGGTTGCAGAAAGGGGAAGTCGGTGGTAGTGTCGGTTTCGCCGGTGCGGAGGCGGAGCTGGCAAGAGGAGGAGGGGCTTGGTGATAATTTTGGTTGTCAGAGTAAAGAGGCCGAGAGCTCTGCAGGTGTGGGTTCTGGAGATGGACAAAGAATCGTTGGTGAGTTTGAGCTGTTGAGATGCAACAATGTTTTTTTTTTATAAAAAAAATTTGTTTTTTCTTTGTTTGCTTCATTCAGTATCTATACGTTTTGCAATGTAATGCATTGGCTGACTACAATTAGAAGTTTAGAACCAATGAGGGGAGATGCAATTTGTTTGTTTAGTTAAGTTTTGTACAAGAAGGGGAGAAAATTCATTTATTTTACTTTTTTTTTCTGCTGGATTTTTTTTTGTTATTTGAGTTACAAGGTTCTTTTGAAATATTGAGCAGCATTACCTTTTCACTTCACTTCATATAAAATAAATGCAAATTAAAAATTTTTTTATTCAGCTGCGGATGGTACAATTTCCTACTGAACCCTGGCAAAATTTCAGTTTTAATTCACGTTTTCTGTCGAAATTACAATAAATATAATTGGCTTCCAACCTTTATAGCCTGTTCTAAGTGAGGAAATGAGAGGAAAGTCAGTGACCAAGGGAATGTTTCCTACGTTTTATTACAAAAAAAGTGATCCCCGGCAATTAACTGAAGTTTCTCCCCTTCCAAATGTTTTAAAACTGAAAGAAAAAAAATAAAAAATTTACTTCCCCTCTATATATTCCTCTTCTTTCATCTTCATTTCTATTAGAACCATGCAAGCGAAGTTAACTGTACAGCAATCCAGTAGCATGCTGATTGAATTTACTTTTAATTGAAAATTTCAGAAGATGGTGCCTCTATTGTTGGTGAAGCTTTACCTGCCACTGAATACTATTCTGTGGATGAAACGTCACCTGCTGTTCGAGATGTTCGTGCATCTAATGGGAACTTGGAACTAATAATAAAAAACCTGGAACGAGAGCTTGGAGAAGCCCAAACTGCTCATGCTGTGCTTTGTCTTGAACTGGAGAAAGAGAGGAGTGCTGCAGCAACTGCTGCTGATGAAGCCATGGCCATGATTCTGCGGCTCCAGAGTGAAAAAGCTGCTGTAGGAATGGAATCTCGGCAGTACCAGAGGATGATCGAAGAGAAATCTGCTTATGATGAAGAAGAAATGGAGATACTAAAGGAGATCATTGTGAGGAGAGAACAAGAGAAGCATGTTTTGGAGAAGGAAGTCGAGGCTTATCGGCAGATGATGCTATCTGGGGACCTCACAGGAGAGAAGCCTGATTCTTTGTTTGACTCATCTGATGACCCCATATTGATGCTGAAAACCATTTACGACTCAATTGAAAAGAAGGAAAAGGTGAACAGTAAGTTGAAATGGACAGATGATGGTGCTGGGATACATTATCCAGAACTGCCAGGATCTGGAGAGGAGTACAACATAGAGTTCCAGGAGAAGGGCATGCTGATGGTGGATGTCCACCCATCTGGTCCTAGCCAGAGTTCCAGCGGCAGAGAAGATGCTATCAAAAACAAGTTAGATGAACCTCAAGAACTTGGATTTTGCGAAGAACCCTCATGTTTAAGTGGTGCAGGGAGAGCTAGCAAGATTGAGATGAGAATTCCTGTTGACGAGTTGGATAGGGACGATCATGATGGAGATCCAAGGGGCTGTGATTCTTCTAAGTTGGAGACTGAATCAAGTGTCCTTGACGTTCATGTTGTTGAGGATAAACACAATTTGGGCATTGAGGAAATGCAATAGCAAGCAATACTTTCAAGGTAGCATGTGCTTCGGAGATATCTGTGGAAAGGGGTGTGGCAGATGACTTGTCTGTAACCAGTAATGTTGATCTTTCAACTAAAACTCCGGTTACAAAATGGGTTGGAGTGGAACAAGACATTCAAAGAAGCTTGTCGGGCATGACTACAGGGTGTGAAGTGATGGATACTTTGAGTAACAATGCTTCTCATTTTGATTTAAGGAGGAGTTCGATGTCTGCTGTTGATAGTGAAAGATTTAAGCTTGAAACTGAAGTTGAGATCTTAAGGAAAAGGCTAAAAACCATCCAGCAAGGCAGAGAAAATTTGAGCTTTTCCACAGAATCTTTTCAGTTACAACTTTTACAGGAGATAGCTGATCAGCTCCAACAGATCCGAAAAATTACAGAACCTGGGAAAAGAATACGGCAGGCTTCTCTGCCACCTCTATCTCCTAAGGTGAGCCATTGGCCATTATTACTTGAACCTAATTTACATCCTTACAGATTTTGGAGGTTTTTCCGATAAACTGCACTTTCTTCATAGTTGATTATCTTTTATAATTTCTTCTTTTCAAGATTTGGTCAGGATCTCCTCCCATGCTCAACACTGTACTTTGATTGCTTGATCGAAAATACCACACGCACGCGCGCGCACATAACACATTTGTTCAAGGTAAAAGAAATTTTATTAACACAGAAAAGCACATGCCTTGTGTCTAGTTAAGGCTGCTAAAAGAAGAGAGGGGAGATGGCATTACCGTCACACTCTACTTCCTTCATACTAATTAGCTTTAAGCTAGATGTTATGCTCTCATTCGGATAAAGGTATCCAGTTGCTTAATGCTAAAAGATACATAGCTTTATCTCTTGTTTTCCAATGGCATGTCTACGTCAGGGTATTGGACATCCTCATACAACCTCCTAAACACCATAATTTTGTGATTGTTTTTGAGCTGAAAAATTCTAGAGTTCCGTAGCTTCCAAATGTGCCAAACTGAAGACCACCCTAGCTAAAACAACAACTTTGTGCTTTCCTTAGACTTGTCATGTATCCAATGTTTTAAATATTGAATATCGGGAAAATGTCGGATGTCGTAATCGGATGTCAGATTTCGGAGATATTTCAGAGATATCTAGTAAATTTCGGACGTCATGACAGATAACAAATATATGTCCAATACAAACACAATTTATGCAAACTACATAAATATGTTTAGAATAGGTATACTTACCTTAATATTTTGAATACACTCAACTCATTGTAAAATTTTATCAATTGCTCCAACTTTCAAGATCACCCAACATATTGGGATTCTTGAAATGGCCGACATATCAGATTTTTCCCGAAATGTTGGCTGGCATTTTTTAAAATGCCATTTCAAATGATGGTGGGGATATCGTGGCGGTGAGGGCTTGAAAACGAAATGTCGGTTGGCCGACATTTCGGAAATGTCGGTGGACATTTCGGAAATGTCGGTCGACATTTAAAACATTGCGTGTATTAGTTTGCATTCATCAGCAATAGAGCAAGTGGAGGTAGTATCTAAACCCAGTTTTAGCTTGCAAAGTGACCAAAGGAGTATGGAGACAACTGAGAAAGTAGATTATCTTTGGATTCATGACCAATCATGAAAGGAGAGCAAGTGTCGGCTTGTGCAATGTTCAGTCCTAGTAGAATATTCTGACAAAGAATAACTGTTAGCTTGTGCAATGTTCAATCCTAGTAGAATATCCCTTGTGAGGATCTTGTTATGCAAACAAGTAGGCATCTTAGGACATACATTAGGTTGCCACACCACTGCAAATTGATATTAGGGCTAGGTTCCCTAGTTATCTCCCAAGCTGATGCAAAGGTGTATATACTAGATACAGTGCACGTCCATTTTCAGGAGTCAAATTGAGCAGTGATTTGGACTTGATTGATCAAGTGCCAAACCCCTTGTAGTGTATGTTCATTATGATGCCAAGTGCCAGTTTGGTGATGTGTCCTACTTCCTAGCATGCAGAGATGACAGGAGGTGAGGTGACCGTAGACCAATCATAGTGAGTAGGTCTTGCTGTAGCCACTAGTCATACCAGAGATAGGTATCATTGCCATTGACTGTTGTTACCTTTAGCGGATAGCGCGAAGACCTGTTTGAGCTCTATAGGTGCCTGAGTCTTAAGAGTATAGTTGAATAGAGGCAGAGGAGCGTCCTTAACATAGTGATCCCTCATTCATGTTGCCCACGAGGAATCTGAAGTAAACAATTTCTACACAAGGTTAACTCTAACAGCCTGAATAATTTTTGGATTCTTCTAAAACTAAGTCCTCCTTGTTTAGGTTTCCAAATAACATCGCAGCTTCAAGCATGCATTTTGTTATTCTAGAGGAAGTTTGAAGCAATCCTCTCTAATCTGTGCACACTGATATGGGTATTTTGAATGATTTGGTCCAATAGGAGATGATATTGAGAACTAATTTAATAAGCTCGACCCTACCTCAAAAAGGTAAAAGAGTCTCGATATCCAACCCTCTGTGTTTATTTTGAACCTGTCAAGCAGACCCCTAGAGTCTTTTGCGTTAAAGTAATTGTGACTCAGAGGTAAGCCCAATACTTAATAGGCAAACGGCCTATTGGAATGTTAATAATTGATGCAAGTTCCTCTTTCCCTTTGCATCCTTTACTAAAAAATAGCTTTACTCTTTGTTCTATTGATATGAAGTCCACTGTTGAGGTATAACCCTCAAGTTTGCTATTTAGTCCCTTAAATGAAGTTTTGTTGGCCTTACAAAAGATTAGCATGCCATTAACAAACAAAAAATGTGATACTTGGTTTGCACCTGTTCTCTGGGGGAGCAAGCTTTTCTAAGGCTATGGCAAATCCATATGTACTAATCAAAATTCCATTACAACCACAAACAAGTATGGATATAGAGAATCACCTTACCTCATTCATTTAGAGCTTGCAAAGTAGCTAAAGGGGGTTCCATTCATCCATTTAGCGGATAATCTCAGGCAGTGGAGGATGCAGTAAACAAATTCCCTATTAACACTATCAAAAGCTTTTTGAAGGTCAACTTTGATGCAGGCTCTGCTTTGGATAGGCCTGTTGAAGTCTTTAGCCAGTTCATGTGCTAACAAGGAGCAATGATTAATCAATCTGCCTTTAAAAAAAGCACTCTAAGTTATATAACACATTACAAAATGATATAGGTCTTAAATCACTTAGAGAAGATGCATGAGTTCTCTTTGGGACCAAAGTGGGAAAGTGTGATTAACCTCTTTAATCAATCTGCCAGGTTGGAAAAAAAGATTTAGCAGTAGGATTACCTCATTACCAACTCAGGTACAATTTCTTTGAGAGAATGTTGCATTAAAGCCATCAGGCCCAGGGCCTTAGGAGCACCAAGTTGGAAAACTGCTACATTTGATCTCTTTATCTGTAATAGGTATAGTCAACCAGTTTGAAGCTTCTGTAGTCAACTTCCTTTTTACGACAAGTTTTGGGAATATGGTCTAGTATGAGTTTTATTAAATAGCTTCTAAAAGAATTGTGGTGTGGTAGCTCTTATTTTGATGCATATTAGATATATGAGTTTCTGCAACTGCGATTAAATGAGTGATAGAGTTTCTCGATTGCCTGAATTTCACTCTGGCATGAAGAAATTGGTGTTTCTATCCCCTAAGATTAGCCAATTGTCTCTACGCTTTTTGCGGAGTTGACTTTCCTCTATAGCCAGCCACTTCTTTAGCTCCTCAGTCAAGATAGAGTCAAGCTTTTGCAGATTTTTGTCCTTGGGATCAAGATCCAGATTGGCTTGCAGTTCATTTGACTTTGCTTTGATGTGAGAAATGTGCTTCTTTGGAGAGCACAACTAATTGTTCTTGCACCATGCTTTTAGACTTCTTGTCAGTAATTTAAGCTTCTTGATGAGTTTATACAATGGAAAGTCATCACAAGATGTGCTTCATACTTGCTGTAACATTTTAGTAAAACCTTGACTGTCCATTCAATAATTAAAGAATTTGAAGGGTTTTAAAAGAGTATCAGGCTTTTTCAGCATGTGTAGCAGTAAAGGAGAGTAATCATTTGAGGCATGATTCAGATAAGGTGGAAAGCTTCTGGAGAGATATTAACCCATGCATCATTGTATAAAATTCTATCCATCCTATGCATAATTCTCTTTGCGCCAATGGCCTTATTCTGCCAAGTTCAATTGTTGGCAGATCTTTTTATATCATCAAAGAAGAACAATATTGTATACAATCATTAGAGTCTTTGAGCTTTTGTCGGGAAAGCACACCCCCCTCCCTGGGCAAATCTCCTCATCACTAAATCTTGCTGTATTTGATACCAGAGAAGAAAAATATTGGATACAATCATTGAAGTCTTTGAGCTTTTGTAGAGAAGGTTCTAAATATCGGATATCGGTTGTGGCATTTTCATATTGATACTGGATATCGGGTGATATATCAGTGACATGGGGCCATATAGGATGTCCATATTTAACATTCTATATATTTCTAAGCATTGATAACTGAAAAATAATTATAAAATTTTATATGTCATCTGTTAAATAAATATGTGACAATATGCATGCAAAACATTCAAGTATAAATGATATACACACAGTGCAATGAAATAAAATTAGAAACATGCAAAACCAATTCTAAGTATAATTTCACCCAACTCATAATTATAATTTTGAATGGCATGGATCATAAAAGCTTACTACTTATCTATAACTTGATGAATAAAATAAAGAAAAAAAAGATAAAATACTTACTCTTTACATCTAAGGTTTTCAGTAAGAGACTCACTTGTGAAAAGTAAAAGATATGCATAAGAATTATAAAAAAAAATATAACTTGGTATATAAACAAAATAAAAAATATTACCCATTTGAATTCTCAACCTATCCTAATCCGCATAAATAAAGTGACAAACATCATGCATAAATAATAAAATTAAACAATATCATAAATTATAAATATTTAATAAACATTCTCGAAATCTCAAATTTCTAATAATAGCATAATATATTTCAATAGTTAGGCCCAAAACACAATTTATTAAGAATGACACCAAAAGAAAAAGTGCAATATCAGTCGATATCGAGCTATTACATATCGGCCCATATAGATCGATATCAGCTCGAACCGATATGAACGATATTTCATAGTATTGTATTGGGAAGGGTCCAAAACCGTCGATATTTTGAATCATGTTTGTAGGGAAGACACCCCCACCAAAAAAAAAATCCACTGAATCTTGCTATATTAAAGTTTCCCACCACAACCCAGCATAGATGGCCATGAGTGTTAGAGATGGTTCTCAAATCTGCCCATACAGCTTGCCTGCTTGACTACCAATAATCTCCCTAAACAACAGTAAAGGTTTCTTGAAATCCTGCTAGATTTGTTACTGATAGAGTATTTTGCTGAGAAGACTTAGAAAACCAGTCTAATTGATTCCAGAATATCCAGATTCTACCAGAATTGATGCATCACAGTTTTTACAAGAGGTCTAACCATTAGGAATACAAGAATGAAGTCTATTAGAGTGTGTTCCAGCTTGAGTTTGGTTTCCACTAATCCTACAAAAAAGGGAGAGAGTTTGAAAATATTATCAACCACATCCTTCTAACTCTTTTATTCAATCCCCGAGAAATTCCACACTAAGACTTAATTGCTAATTATAGGTTCTTTATTACTCCTTAGGTTCCTCTTTGGACTATCGAGAGGAGCTTGAGTCAATTTGGTCACTTTTGAGCCTTTAGCTTTTATACAGGACTCAAAGTTTCTTAGCTCAATTTGAATTTTTGCTTCTGTAGGATGCTTTGACTCTTCAAGTGCTGGTCATTTTGGGAGTGAGCACTCTCTTCATCTGTATGATCTTAGGCTGGCACTCTCTTTGGATTGGCACAGTACCAGTATTTAACTCTGATACATGTTATCTATCTACATCAGAGACAACAAATATAGATATTGAGCGCTCTCTTCATCTGTATGATCTTAACCTGACATGTACATGTTTTTCCATCTATATCAGAGACAACAGATATAGATATTCCAATATCATTTGTGGCTGCCTCTTCATCGGAGTACATTGGTGCTCTTCTCCTTGCCATGAGTACTGTGGATTGCTCTGCCAGCGTTTTCTTGCTATCCACAGTTGCAAGTTCCCTTTCCTATGTTTGCTATATTCCCGCGGGGTTTTTGTCAGGGTTTTGTTGGGGGGTTGAACCTGGCTGGAAAGCCTCCATGGGGTCTCTGATTACACACACCGGAACATTCAAGTTTGAAGCTCCTTCATTTTTCATACCTTCCAAGCCAATTGGAGGAATAACAGTAGCCTTTTGAACAATTTCCCATGTTCTTTGGCTTCTCAGTTGCTGTAGCAACAATTTATTTGGGCATCCAAACTTATTTTGTTGGACATTGAGTTTGGACATGCCCGAAGCTGTTGCACTTGTTGCATTGGGGGGGGGGGGGGGGGGGTTACTCATTCATGTTCCACTGCACTTGAAGTGTATCACCATTTTTTAGCCGTAGGTCGACAAACTTGGAGGGGTTTAGTAGTACTCATTTCAACAAAGACTTGCATATACCAGTCCAATCATTCTGAATTTGCTATTGCTTTATTGATGAATAAATGAACTCCAATAATAATTGCAATTTTTCTTACAATTGAATCTGACCATAATTTCAAATCGAGGGAAGAAAATCTAAAAATCTTACCCATATTGGAACAATAGATAGGAGATATTTGTCAAGTTTAGACCATGCAGGTAGGGTTTTCAGATTGTTGAACATTGAGTTTGGACATGACCGAAGTTGTTGCACGTGTTGCATTGGTGTGGGGGCACTTGTAGCGTATCACCATTTTTTAGCTGTAGGTCGACAAACTTGGAGGGGTTTAGTCGCACTCATTTCAATAAAGACTTGCATTACCAATCCAATCATTCTGAATTTGCTATTTCTTTATTGATGAATAAATGAACTCCAATAATAATTGCAATTTTTCTTACAATTGAATCTGACCATAATTTCAAATCGAGGGAAGAAAATCTGAAAATCTTACCCATACTGGAACAATAGATAGGGGATCTCTGTCAAGTTCAGTACTTGCTAACCGCTTCTTCAAGATTAGGAGACGACCGTACAACCAGGGTCCTCCTTCGATCACCCTTGAGCATTCATCTGTAGGGCCAAACTTGAAAAGGAAATACCCATTCTCCCTTGAATGAATTTCAAGAGAACATGTAGGCCTCTAGAGCCTATTAATACAAACTTTAAGATGATTGTAGAATGGTCGATCGCCTAGCACATATCCAATAAGGGTATTGCTCCATCTTTGAACATTCTATTCAATTCAGTTTTTGAAATATGATCATAAAGCTCGCTTTTCAGATATCAGAGGTTGGACGTAGTCCAACTTGCATGTGTCATGTAGCTTACGCCCAAGATTGCAAATATCTTTTCTTGTGGAAGCACATGGCTAGGGGCAAAGGACCATGCAGGCAGGGTTTTATTACGAAGGAGAGATTTTCCCTTGCCTTGCACAAGCAGAAGGTTTATTTTGAAGGCCATGATGCAGCATTGGATGCCCTAACATCTTTGCCGGGTGGCTGGGGACCAGTTTGCACTAGCTTCTTATGAGGCATTGTTTTTTGGTGTCTACTATAGACTTTTGTGCATCCTACCTCATTTTTTGCTGTAGGAATGGTGCGTGATGAACAATGGTGTGTGAATCATCACACCAAGGAGGGCATCTCTTTACGATGGCAACGGTGGCTAGGGTTTCAAATGCTCTCAACACCCATGATGGATGTGAAGGAGACCCTGGTGCATCCTTTAATATAGTTCTTTGAAAAATGGTATTACATATTACCATGTGAAATTGTAGTATCGACGTAACATCTATGGTTAGCAAAGAGAAATGAAGGTTACTTTTCTGTGACACTGCAGGAAGACATTTATTAGTAATTATTGAAATTTTAGCTATAATCACAAAAGAGTTGAGAAGCTTGAGAGGAATTTGTATCCTACTTAAGAGAATGGCAGGCACAAAAGAGTTGAACAGAGACATATATACTAGGTAGGAATTTTGAGAGAGATTTGAGAGAAGTACCGAGAAAGCATGAAACACACATGTTGCCTCCTAATTTAAGTGGAATGAAGGAAGAAATTAGCACTAATTATTATACATAAAAGTAAATCATGAAAATAAGTTGGGCATCATTTTTGGAGATATGTACTACAACGATGAATTATAAAAACTTAGGAGTGTTGTAGTTTTTTAGATTTAGCACATGTA
This sequence comes from Agave tequilana, assembly GCA_038442645.1. Lineage (NCBI taxonomy): Eukaryota > Viridiplantae > Streptophyta > Magnoliopsida > Asparagales > Asparagaceae > Agave > Agave tequilana. The sequence goes on along the minus strand of JAVJIF010005951.1, from coordinate 203,340 downwards.
ATTCTAAAAAATATTTACATTCATCATATTAAATCATCATTTTCAAACAATAACTTTCAGATGTTGGTTTCTACTATATGAGTGAGTGAGATCTTTTGTATGGTTTTCACGGGAGACCTTCCTTTGGTACTGATCACCAACCATTACCTTAGGGTGAAGCCTCATGGTCACGATTTTTTTTGTCATGTCTAACAATTACTGTCTTTTGTGTATTTGAACAAGCTTCTAGATTTTAACGGCCCCAAGTGGATGCGTCATATGTAATAGTTTCAATTTAACGGCCCCAAGTGGATGCGTCATATGTAATAGTTTCAATAAATTTAAGAGTATGGTTTAAAATCTCAGTATTGGATAAAGTATCAGCCAATAGTTTTAGTATTAATATCATCAATATCAGTCGTTAATGTCGGCTCCGATCAACACATATTACAGGGGTTAATATCATATCGAGTACCTCAAAACTATATCAGAATTGGCTGATATTTGAAACCCTGTCTCAAACCATGTTCAAAAGTGATACACTGATCACAAGTTATTGGTGAAGTCTATTCTAGTAAATGTTGACAACTATAACTATGTATGATCTGATTTAAATATATTTTAAGAAATCTGGTTTAGATTTATTTCACTTTTATCTTTTATTTTATTTGTGCTTTTAAGCATTTTGAGAGTTGTCTGGTTTGATATTATCTATTAGTTAGTCAGACTATACTAAATAAGGACTTGTGCAACTCTGTGTTGTATATTTCATTTATTTATCATTTTGTTGGTGAATGATTATTGATTGAGAAGTCAAAATTATTTGTGTGTAAGCTTTGCCATTTTGTTTGTTTCCTAAATCTTCTATGGTTTCATGTTAAAGAGTTAATCATAACTAGCATTTTTTAGGGTGAAAATGTGGTAGAAAGTCGAGACATAGATGTTCTTGGGCGAGAAGGGTACCAACATGTGCACCCCTCAGAAGTCCCCCATATAAATAATTGTCAGCTGAATGTTGTATTGAACTAAATGTCACATCATGGTATTGAACTAAGTGCCACATCATGCAACAATGTGGTCAATGACACCTCTAGAACTTTACATGTCATGTAGGTTGTGCTTGCACGAAAGAAATTTACAGGGGACAAACAACCTCTAAATTAAGTGACTCAGTGGTCCAAATTTAATTGTTCACTAGGAATTTCTGATATATAAACGATAAACTCAAGAGAGACCCCCCCTCCCCGCGCGCGCGCGCGAAATAATAAACTCAAGAGATAGTTATATTAGCACATTGAGAAGTAACCATGCTAACGAGTCCAAAGTGAAGCATGATTGGAGAAGAGTAGTACTCGGATGCATGACCTCTTGGAGAAGTCCTTGTGTTGGCATAACCTCTTGGAGAAGTCCTTGTGTTATATATCGTGCGGCAGTTGATACTTAGTTCTATGTGTTACTTAGTTTTGCACACTCCGGTCTCATATTAACTCTCAGTTTTGATGTGTGTTAGCTCTAACTATTTCTAACCCTTGATGGAATTTCTAACCCTCGATGGATGATTTTTTTTTTTTTTTTTTGAGGATCACCCACCATGCTACGATTCTTCCCAAAGCATGCTTAATTATAGTGTTTGTTTATGGTTCCTCCCTCAAAATGCGAGTTACAATTAATTCTTGAGTTCAGGAAATTATTATATAGAGTGCACTTTTCTAGTATACATCGTGAGTTGGACAATGTTTCACCACTTAGGGTCTCACGATTTAGATTCACTAGATAGTAAAAAAGACTAAAACACTCGTTACAAAATCAGAGTGGAGCTCTACACTAGTGGAAACCCCCCTTTTTGCATGTCCTCTCCCTCATATTGTGCAATCATTTCCCCACCAATCCCAATTCATGCAATTTCTCCCTTAAAATTCCTGCAATTTCCCACATCTTCAAGTTTTGTGCAGTTTTCCCCATCATTCTCCCTGTTTGTTTCAATTGATATCTGGTGCGTGTATTTGCCCCTCCTCTGATTTCTTTATTAGGTTTGTATAAAAGTTTTGCTGATGCTTAATAACTTTTTCTCCTTATGAATGAATGGTTTGCTCTTATCTTCCATGTTCTGAATGTACTGTGGAAGTGTTGTACAGTGTGCATGCGTGCATGCATACATGTACATAAATGTCAGTTGGATGTGTGTGCGTGGGGTTTTTTTTTTTTGGGGGGGGGGGGGGGTGGGCGGGTGGGGTGTTGGGTGAGATGCCTGTTTGTGTCTACGTACATGCATGTCAATTGGATGCTTATATGTTTGAGTCTGGACGTAGATGTAATTGGATGTGTAATATGTGTGTATCTACACATTAACATGTCCTTTGAATGCACTATATAGGTCATAACAAAGTAAAATTGCTTGTCTATATATCCAATGATTGAATTGCTTCCTTATCATCAATCTTGTTTGATGCATTCTCATAACTTTCCTGGTTTAACATGTTAATCAGTTGTTCTGATCTAAAACCTCGAAGCTAGAAAGCAAAGTAAACTAATCTTTTAATATGTAGTTGGAGCCTTAGGAAATGGAGCAGTTCAGATGTGGGTTACGCTGTAAGTTGGAAATACAGCAGTCGATATTATTTTAGCCAAATATAATGAGTGAGCCCGTGACCACTATAGCTTAACCTGTGAAAACTTGGTTTATGGTCCAGTTGCAGCAAAAGGGGACTTTTGCCACTCGGATTGTTACAGTTCTAGAGCTACTGCATCAAACCAAATATTTGGGCATGTTACTTCTATGCAGCTCCACTTCATCAAACTAGATAGCCAATATTGATTGGGTCTATGATTCCTAGTCTGCGGGACTAGGGATTCTGTCATGTCCGACTTTATTTCTTTTCAGGTCCTTCCTATTTTTTATGTTTCAAAATGCTAACATTAGAAACTACTCCATGTTTTCCCGAACTTCTACAAGCACTAACATTAGAAACAAAAAACGTCCAAGTTTGGTTATCTTTTTTGGTCCATGCTCTGCACTAATCAGAGTTCAGATTCTTAGTTTTGGATTTCCCTTGCCGTGCGTATGATTTCCGTTCTATCTTCTTTTGTTTTATCTTACTTAGGTTTCAAGACACTTTTGGCGGAACAAAGGAAACAAAAGATATAAGTTACTATTGTATCACCCCCATTAAACTACTTACAACCTCTGCAAAACTTTGTATTTTACACAGTAGCCCCATTAAACTTTTAAGTTTCAAATACCCTCCCTTTCATTGTCTGGCTAAAAAAGGGAATATTTTGTTAACACCCTATCAAAAAACTCTGTATTTACATAATTACCCCACCTCATGAAACTTAAAGCAAATAAAATCCCCCATTGTGTCAAAACTAGTAATATGTAATGGGTGGGATTTTTCTTGAAATGTTTCAGACTCATTGAGCTGTTGATGGAATCTTTTGAAAAAAAACTTAAATATTTCATGGGGTAATGTGTATTTGGTTGTTATTGTAAATAAGAAAGTTCAATGGCAGTGACCCAAAAAAAAAAAAAAAAAAACCCAAGACAAAAATGTAGAGAAGAAAGCAACAATGTGACAAGGGAGACTACTATCCATAATGGAGAGTAACATGCATCTATAAACCATGGATTGATCTTATCATGATTGTATGCCATATGAAACCATATTTTGCATAACACTTTTTAAACAACAAGAGAGTAAGAAAGTGGACTAGTGACTGATTATAAAGTCTTTTGGGGGGTCATGTATAAATAAGAAGGTTCAATGGGGTTGACCTCCCGAAAAAAAAAAACCAAGATAAAAATGTGGGGAAGAATGCAACTATGATGCAAGGAACACAACTATCCATGATGAAGAGTTACATGCATATACAAAACGATGGATATCATGACAAAATTATATTGAGGACTTTTTGATCTCATCATGAAATTGTCCACCATGTGAAACCATATTTTGCATAACACTTTCAAATCAACAAGGGAGTAACAATGTGGGCTAGTGACTGGTTATAAACTTGGGACAAAAAAAAAAAAAAGTTAACATATCAATCAAGTAAAGAAAAAAGAGATCATTCATAAAATTTTGAGGGAAACATAGGAATCTAAAGATGAATATGTAGAGAAGTATGCAACTATGTGTGAGTGTGCATGCTATTACCATAGTGGATAGGAACATGCATCTATAAAGCTCAACATAGGTAGTAGCTAAAACCTGTGGATCTTATCATGAATCATCTAAAGTACCAAATTATGTATTATAGAACTTTCGAATCAGTAGGCGAGAGTTGTGGTGATAGCATCTTGTTGCTAAGGTGTTAAGACAATGTAGATTCTGTCGATGAGAGAGTGACTCCCAAGATTCCTTCTTCTTCTTCTTTCTCCTTTCCCTTTACTTTTTTTTTTAATGTTGGCTGCACTTCTTCAAAAGAGCCTTAAGGATCTTATTTGAGAGAGGAAGAGAAAGGGTGGATAGAAACCATATGTCAACCCTCTCGCTGACTTAATATCAGTTGAACAGAAGTTGAAGGAGCCTTAAGGATCTTATTTGAGAGAGGAAGATAAAGGGTGGGCTGAAACCATATGTCGACCCTCTCGCGGACTTAATCTTAGTTAAATTGAAGTCCAAGGACATTTCTGAGTGGCTTGTCTCAATCATGCATTTTTTACATTCATACATACATTGTGAACGAGATAGGCTAAAGAGTGGAGATTAAAATAGTTCCATAGACTTTAAAGCAGAGAGATCATAAAATTTGAGGATCTTAACTAATCTTTACAAGATGTTTTTGTTGTTGGCCTCTTAGAAAAGAATTAGTTCATCTCATTTGAGAGAGGAAGAATACATGGTGGGCTAAAACCACAAGACAACTCTCTTTTTTTGACTTGATCTCAGCTGAAGTGCAGCTTGCTAGAGTCATGCATATTTACATACATACATAGGAGAGGGTAAAATTTGGAGATTAAACTAACCCATAGAATGAAGGGACAAAGATCAGAAAATTGTGATATTTTAAGTAACCTATGACATTTAAGGGGAAGGGAGTTTTTGTTCTAGCCTTTTAGAAAGTGCATTAGTTCCTCTTAAGTGCTTGCATTAAGATTTCTTCTACATAGTGTACATTGGGATAATGAGGGAAACTCTTTTTGGCCTCTCCAAACTCTTTGCCTACCTTCACCTCTCATCATTTCTCACTTGTACGGTTCATCATCATAGTGAAAGCCTCCCTTTCCTTCTTCCCCTCCCCACTTTAACTCCAAGAACCTCTCTCTCTCTCTCTCTCTCTCTCTCTCTCTCTCTGTGTGTGTGTGTGTGTGTGTCTGTCTGTGTGTGTGTGTGGTGCATCTAGATGCTTAGAGATCTTTTAGCTTTATGAGGGTTGGCTTGAGGAACTTTTGGTTGCAAGACTTGTAAAATAGCATTGTTCCTTTTACATATAACCACATAAATTGTATTTGAAGATGCAATACATTTTATGATAATGAAACTCTTTTTGTCTTCTCCTACCCCTTTTTTCGTATCTTCACCTTCTCTTATCTCTCACTTTTTAAGTGTTGATTATCTTAGAGACATTCTCCTTCCCACCCTTTCCCCATCTCTGTGTTCTTCAGCATGCACACACACGTGATAGAAAACTTTAATTGTATGTGCTAAACCTTCTTGTAGACTGGAAAAAGAAGGATGTGGGAGGAAATAATGGCTTAGCAAGAGGGGGGCGCGCACGCACACACACACACAGAGAGAGAGAGAGAGAGAGAGAGAGAGAGAGAGAGAGGGTTGACATACAAGGTCCATGATAGAGGTAAAATGGTAAACTCTTCTTCAAAGTAGAAAAGGGAATATTTCATGCTTGGTAATTGAGTTTTAAGCCGGGGTAAAATTCCTTCAAGTATGACCGGATAATGGAATATTTCATGCTTTCCAAATAAGTTTTAAATAGAGGGGCATGCTATATGTGTGACTAACGTTTGTGGGGAATTTCCATGCATACATGAGAAAGGCTTTACCATCTCTATGGCATACCTAGACTAGTTATTCACAAAGTGTAACTAGCTTAGTTATGCCTATCTACCATAGTGTGTGATATGCAATTGAATTGCTCGATCAAGTCTGCTTGCATTGATCTACACATTATAGTCTTATATAAACAAAAAATCATGTATTTTGGAGTTCTTTTGACCATCCAAGAAGTGCTTGCAATTGAACAGTTTTTTGACATATAAAAGACTGCATGATTCGTGGGTTAGGTTTCTCAGCGGATCATCCAGTCTGTTTATCATAATCTATATCGCTTAATACATCTAATAGAAAATCACGTACATTGAGTACTTCTGGCTCATGGAGCAAGAGATTCTTTAGTTATATTGTCAGAAAACTGTTAGTTTTATGACCTCTTGATGCATGGGTTAAAAGAGACATAAAAATGCATGATTTTTTGTTATTGAACTTTAATAACAGATAGACCACTACAAACATTCAACTTTTAGAATTTTCTATCATATCATGTGAGTTGATAGGTGGGCATCCCGAAACTAGTTAGTTATACTCCGTGTTATACCTTGACAATATTATTAAAGCTATTCCTATGCGTGCGTGCGTGCGTGTGTATGTGTTTGTGTTAGAGATTACTATCAAGATTTTTGTTAGAGACTGCTGGCTGTATTTGTTTCAGTGCTCTACTTTCCTATATTTATGTTGTACTTGTATGGTTGGAGATCTGGCAATACGCTTCATGAGCCATGACGTAATTATTTTCATTTTACTTTGTTGTACCTATCCTACTTCATGGATTTTTGTGTTCTGTGTAGCTCTTGTTAATGAAACAAGGGGAGACTGATCGCACCTTTTTCCACGAAGAAAGAAAAGAACTGTTGGTCATTTATATGGTTGGTTGTCCCTTAAATTTGCTGATGATAGAGTTTTTTCGCCCCTTCGCATCTCAGGTAAGGTCAAAGAGAAGGCGCTGTCGAAGCACATCTTTGGGATTACATGATAGTGCATAAATACTGAAGACACACTTGCCCTGCCCTCGCCAGCAGCTCAATGGTTGAACTGATTTGGTTTTGGACGAGAATGGCTTTGTTTGTGGTGAAGCCTTCTTTGTTGGTGTGTCCTCTGGGGACTTTGCGCAACGGGCTACTGCCAACTGTAGATGTTATACTCCTATTGTTACTTGTAAGTATAATCAGTGCTGTCACAAGCAAACAAGGTATAGCCAAACTGTACAGAACTCTTTCGGCAATGCAGAAAAGGTTGGAGGATCATTGTGAATCCATGGCACGACTCGAAGCCTCAGGATTTTCTAGCACAGGGTGGTACTGTCTCCTGATGCATTGTGTCAGTGTTATATCAGCAGAACTGTGGCATGTTGGTTAACTTCCCTTTAGCTGGGGACTTGCGAATTTACACTATCACCCACGACACGGAGGTTCTGCATCATTTCCCATTGTTGATGTTTCTTTTTTCTCCCCGTTCCTGTATTGTCGAAATCTTTCTCCACTATATAAAGTAGCAAGTAGTGAAATGAAAACTGTATCAAAAATTCAAAGATAAAAGGAAGGGTCTTTCTGTGCTTGCGATCTTTTATCAGTGCGATGCAATTTCATATCCATCAGTGTGCTAGCACGAAGTGATATCGTCGTCTTCACTGCTTACCTCTGCTAACTTTGAGGCCTGAGTTTGGGGTTTTAACTCTTGAAATTGTGCTCAAATTGTGTGCTAGTTTCAAAAGCCTGATGTGTGGGGGGAGAGAGGAGTAAAAAGTGGAGGATGAAATTTTTTTTATTTTTTTTTGAAGGACTGTCGACAGTTCTCTTGATGTTATCGACAGTCACGAACACAGATACGTCTGTTGATGAGCTAGACTGTTGACAACAATCATTCTGAGCTGTCAACAATGTTTTACAGAGAGTTTGGGTTTGTCAGAGTACGGGTTTGCAGTCGACAAGCCCCTTATGCTGTTCACAAAATGATGTTTCTAGGCGAATTTGAGCAGGTTTATGAATTTGTTTCTGAACCAAATTCGGAGTTTTAGGTTTCCTTTTCTTGTGGGACTTTATGCCATACAAAGAGGAGTAATTGCCCTTGATATTGTATCATGTACTCAATTGATTTAATAAGATCTATCCCCCTTTCTGTACGGAGGATATAGGCAATTGCTGAACTCGTTAAATTCGTGTGTTCTCACTTTCTTTCTTTTGTTTGCTTGTCCATGCGATTGGTGACTATTTTCTGGTGGCGGTGTTCTCTATTGCTGAGATTCTAATAAGTGGTATCAGAGCTTTTTGGATTCGATGAGAAATTTTCGGGTGGAGCAAATCACTTTGGAGACTGTCTACAGTTTCAGTTAGAGGTAAAGATTTAACTTTTCCTATTTGAATTTGTTTTCACTAATCTTTTTCCGCATTACTTTTTTGGAATCTATTGAGGAGATGGTCGGAACTTGTCAATAATCGGTGAAATCTGGGAGTCATCTTCTGACGAATATCGATGTTGTGAAGTTTGACGGCACAAACAATTTTGGAATGCGAACATGTGAGGTGGCAGATACCCTAACGGCATCAAATCTCGAAGACTCTCTGTGTGTGAAGAAAAGTCAGAGGAGCTATCTGAGAAAGACTAGGACAAGATGAATCTGACTACGTGTGGCGTTATCAGGTCTTATTTGACACAAGACATCAAGCATCATGTGCTGTATAAAACTTCCGCAAGGAAGATTTGGGAGGTCCTCAAGAAGAAGTATCTGACGAAGAGCATCGAGTTTCGATTGCTTCTGAAAAGGAGGCTTTTTCACCCCCAACTGAAGAGAGAGCTCTCCATTGGTGAACACATGAACAACTACATAAAGTTTATTGCAGACCAAATTAATGTGGATGTTGAGATCGAAGAAGAGGACAAGATGATGATTCTTCTGAATTCTCTTCCTGATGAAGAGTACGAGACCTTCGACCTAACTTTGATCAACCGTAAATAAACACTTACCTATAGTGACGTGTCAGCTGCTCTTGTAAATTACGCAGTGAGGAAGAAGAACAAGCAGTCTTCTTTAAAGAGTGATTCAGCAAAGGCATTGACGGTAAGAGGTAGAAGTTCCAGTAAGAAGGGAAAAAACGATCATGTGAGATCAAAGTTCAGACTGGGTTTTAGAGATCTGAAGAAGAACCAGTGCGCCTTCTGTAAAGAGTTAGGGCACTGAAAGGTTGGTTGTCCAAGAATCAAATATAAGAACAAGGAGTCGAAGACCAAGGTAAATCTCGTAAGGGTGATCAATACCCAATCGGGTTGTACTTAACACGTAGGTGGATCGAACTCAGACTCATCGGTATTCTCTTTCCCAATCACTACTCTTACTATTGATTACTTAGAATCCTGAGTGGACGCTAGATACAGGAGCTACCTATCATGTGTGTCCCAACGAGGATTGGTTTTCTAAGTTTCAGAAGCTAGATGGATATTCTGTTGTCATAAGTGATGATCGTCCATGTACTATGAAAGGAATAGGTATGATCGATATCAAGATATTTGATGTGATGGTGCGGGAATTGAAGGATGTGAGGTATGTACCTCAATTGAAAAAGAATCTTATCTCAGTTAGTGTCTATAAAACATTGAGTTTTGAAGTATCTATTAGAGATGGTATTCTCAAGATGATTAAAGGCTCAATGATTGCTTTGAAGGGAGTCTGACACAATAACATTTACTAGTTGAAGGGTAGTATGGTTACAAGGCGAGTGGCGACTTCTACGAATTCAGACAATAATTGCACCCAACTCTAGCATATGAGGCTCGGACATACAGGAGAAAGTCTTTGCAAGCTCTTGCAGAGCAAGGTTTATTGAAAGGTGCCAGTACATGCAAATTGGAATTTCATGTACATTGCGTCATTGGAAAGAAGATCAAGGTGAGATTCGGCACCATGACCCATTGCACCGAAAGAATTCTGGATTATATTCATACAGATATCTGGGAACCTGCCAAGATGGCATCTATTGGAGGTAATCACTACTTTGTGTCTTTTATAAATGATTACTCTAAGCGATGTTGGGTATATACCATGAAGCACAAAGGGAAAGTCTTGGAGTTATTTGTGGAGTGAAAGAAGATATGGAGAAGAGTACGAGAAGGAAAATCAAGGTACTTCGTTCAGATAATGGAGGAGAGTACACAAGTAATCCTTTCATACAACTATGCTGCATGAGGGCATATAAAAGCACTTCACAGTAAGGAAAACATCACAATAAAATGGGGTGACTGAAAAGATGAACATGACCTTGCTAAAGAAGGTCCGGTGCATGTTATCCAACGTCGACATATCAAAATCATTTTGGGTCGAGGCATTGGCGTATGCTTGCATCTCATTAATAGGTTGCCTTTGTCTGTAATAGGAGGTAAACTCCTCTAGAGGTTTGGCTCAGGAAAATTGGCTCAGGATTATGATTCGCTACAGGTATTTGGATGTCCGGCCTATTATCATGTCAAGGAAGACAAGTTGGATGCAAAGACGAGAAAATATGTGTTTGTAGGATTCAAGAAAGGAGTAAAAGGCTACAAAATTTGGGATTCGAAGGACAAAAAATTTATTTTGATCTGGGGACGTCACGCTTAACAAGGCTTCAATGGTGAAGCCTATAGATTCTCAGCAGGTGGAGAGTCAGACGACCGATATGATATTACAACAGGTGGAGAGTGACGCCACTTCATCGTCTTTAGGCAGATCAGTATCATTTGAGGTCGTACCTTTAGTTACACAGGGTGGTGATCAGGTAGCCGAACATGATGCGGATAATGATGATGAGGATCAAGGACATGCTATGCGTGATGTCCAAGAATCCATTGCGGTTGGAAAAACTTGAAGAAATTCACGTAAACCTAGTTAGCTCACTACTAACATGATCATGACCTATGCTCTTCCAGTCGTTGAGCAGATAATCTCGTCTATATACAGGGAAGGTGAAATCAGTTCGGAGTCCAAGACGCGGAAGGATGCCATGATGGAAGAGATGAGTTCTCTACTCAAGTATATTGGGAACTGTCAGAGTTGCCCAAGAAAAAGAAGGCGATCAGTTGTAAATGGGTATTTGCAAAGAAATAGGGATCTCCAGATGGTGATATAGTACGCTACAAAGTCATATTGGTAGCTAAAGGCTACGCACAACGAGAAGGTATTGACTACAACAAGATATTCTCACCCGTTGTGAAGTACTCGTCCATTTTGATTTTACTAGCACTAATGGCACAGTATGAGTTGAAACTTGATCGGCTCGACGTGAAGACAGCCTTTATCCATGGCGATTTTGAAGATGAGATTTACATGTCTCAGCCGATGGGGTTCAAAACTACAAGAAAGAAAAATATGATATGCAAGCTGAAGAAATCACTTTATGGATAAAAACAATCACAAAGGCAGTGTTTGTCATGCCCCGCTTTTCAAAAAATACAATAGCGGGGACACGGTGAGAGTCGATGACACATATATGCGAGAAAAATATCCCACACATATATGCTAAGTCTCAGTCAAGGAGAATACGTACAATATAAATAATTATTTCAGCATTAGATAAGTACAAGAATCCCTGCAATAAGGGGTCAATGAGTATGTTAGATATGAAAACATGAATAAATATGAAAGTACTGATAAAATAATAAAATTACCTATGAATAATAAAGGTGACGGGTCTCTTAACAATATCCCGAAAAACATCAAGTACCACAATACCTCAGATATCTAACCTGGACATGCAAATTTAGGATCGTCAGAAAATGACCTTAGTGAGAAGTAAAATGAGAGAAACAGTAATATATACTATAATAGTATTTATGGTTGCAAGTAAATGCAGTGAGAATTACCGTGTAACTTTGGGCTAATGGATCGTGATCCACGAGGAGGAATGCGATGAAAGCTTTTCAATGTATTGTTTCAAAAGCATAGAATGGTGTTGGTATTTTTTAATGTGAAAAGAGAATGGGGAGGAGAGAGATGATTTAAAGAAAACTTAAAACTTGGAAAAAGTTTTGGAGAAAGTGATTTTTAAAAGGCTTTAAGAGTGATGATGTTTATTTGTTTTTAATAAAGAACAATCCGGGCTCACTAATCTTTACCCAACTCTAGATTTTTTCCTTGAAAGTTCAAGTGTCTCAATGAGATAAAAGTTCAGCCTTGTATTTAAAAGAGATCAAGTATAACACATAAGATGGTTTATTTTAGAAATCGAACTTTAGTTTTGAAATCTTTTCTTGAGTTGAATGTTAAACCATCAAAGCAGTAAAGCAAGCATGTAATAAAATAAGTTCTTTTTAATGATTAATTTCAAGATTAAGTTCAAAATCCAATCCCATCCTTATGTGCCTTCAAGAACCTCGCAATAAGTAAGGCTTAGTTTAAAAATTCATATGATTCTGTTGGGTCTTTTAATTAATATTGATCAAGAATTGATACTAGAGAGGAGAGATTAGTGAGCCCAGAAAGAAGAGATTTAGCTACTCAGTACCAAAAAAGAAAATATTAAATTGAAATGCATGATACCCGTGAGTTGAAGAAGAAAAGAGTCATTTGAATCTTTATTGAAGTCACTTCAACTTCAGATTACAATCACTCTTTCTCTCTCTCACTTTCTGAACTGAACTATAGATTAAGAACTGAAATATAACTTCTCATCAACTATCTAACAATGATCCTAAACCTTAAAAATAAAGAGAAAAATTTAAACTAGCCTTCGGTATCTCCTTCTCTGTAAAATGCAGTATTTATAGGAAAAAATCAAACGGGAGAGAGCGTACGAAAATAAGATGAGCAAACGTCCCGCATATTCGATAAGATAGCCGTGAATATGCGACTTTGGCCGCATTTTCGTAGCCTGGGTGTGGCCAGGTGGCCACACCGGGGAGAAGTAGGTCCCTGCTTTGACGATTTGGCTTTATCTCCAGCTGGATTTTCAATTTGGGTCTTGGAATTTGACGAAACCTCCTTTGATCTTTGACTTTAACCAATTGATTTGTAGAGATTTGATTTAACTGATTGATCAACTGGTTTTATCTTCTTTGATTTGCCCTGATTTGTCCTGATTTTTGATTTGAATTAATTCTGAATTAAATTAAAATTTTGATGGGCTTTTGGGCTCGTTTTCCTTCCCTCTCCTTTAGTAATGGGCTTGCATTTTATAAAGAAGAATATAAGAATAAATACATGATTTATTAGACAATAATTATGGGAATGTGACATTATATATGCAATATACGTAACCAATCACACCCCACACTTATCTTTTTGCTCGCCCTCGAGCAAAACATCAAAACTAATCCCAAGAAATTATTGGACTACTTTTGCAGGTCACTTGATTGCACTGAGTATGTGCAACAAGCCGTTAAATCTCTAGGTTACCCCTAGAGGACGAGTTTTGTCTTGTGAGAGTTTTCAGTGGATTACACCTACAAAATCATAAAGAAAGAGAGAAGTGTTAGTATTTTTGAAAAGTATTATGAAAAGAGAGAAAATATTTGAAGTATTATTGTAAGAGTTCAAGTAATCTATAAATTATAGGAAAATCGAACTTTTCATTCCTAAACTTAGTCACTATTCAAAAACATGTCATCAATCAAAGTAAGGAGTCAAATTGTATTTCTCATCTAGTCTATTACTTTACCCTAAGTCATATGCACCTTCGTGACTGTGAAATTTTGACTAAGGGTTTTTAACTTTAACTTTTATGCCTTATTTTTTATTTTTTGTGGTATTATTCCTTAATTCCATTAGGCATTCTAATTTGCCCATGTAAGGAGCCTTTAGTCGGTGACACCCAAACGAGACAGTCTAAGGGCATTAGGTGAGAAACACCCCCAAGGACTTAAGAACTCGAGCAAACAAGGCCACAAAAGTAAGAATTTTTTTAATAAAATGTACCCCTTGTAGACGTGAACACTTATGCTTTATGAGGCACAAATACCCAGCTTAATCAGAGGATATATATATATATATATTTCTTTTTTTCTGTTTTTTTATATATAAGACATATGAATTTTTGTTTTTGAACCCTAAATGTGTAAGTGTATAAAGTGTGCATATTTCATCAAGACAAAGATCAAGACTAAATTACTTTTCCAAATTTTCTTCCTCACCCTAGAAATCAAACAAGTCATCTTATTTTGACCAAGTATAAGGAATCCTAATTATGATTCTCCTATTCCTTAAAATTGACTTAATTTCTTGCAAAAAATAAGTAAAAATATTGTTCGTTTTTTTTCAAAAAGCTTTTTTTATTTTTTTATTTTTTAGTTATATTAGTCGTGTTAGAGCCCTCCCTCACACTTATCTCATGCATTGTCCCTAGTGTATGAAAGAAATGAATAGATGCATGAAATAAAATGTAAAAGAGGTAAAGTTACAGATACACTGGGTCGAAAAGACCTATAGTCGTTTCATTTACCGGCACCGATTCCAAGAAAGGTTTAAGGCATTGACCATTTACCTTAAAGTCATTTTCATTTTTGGTGTCACTGATCTCTACAGTACTATGTGAAAACACGGATTTAACGACGAATGGCCCAGTCCATCTTGACTTTAGCTTTCCTGGAAAAAGATGAAGCCTAAAATTATAGAGTAAGATTTTTTGTTCAAGGACAAATGTTTTCCTTATGATATGTTTATCATGAAAAATCTTAACTCTATCTTTTGTGATCTTAGCATTTTCATATACCTCATTTCTCAACTCCACTAATTTAGAATTTATAATTTTCGAAGGTCACTGGTTTTGTTCAAATCGAAATTTAGTTGCTTGATTGCCCATATGGCTCGGTGCTCTAACTTAACGGGTAGGTGGCAAGCCTTCCCAAAGACTAACATATAAGGAGACATTCCTATAATCGTCTTGAAAGCAGTCCTGTAGGCCCATAGGGCATCTATAAGTTTGGTGGACCAATCTTTCCAGTTTTGGTTCACAGTCTTTTTCAAAATAAGCTTGATTTGTCTATTGGTGACCTCAACCTGCCCACTAGTTTGAGGATAATATGGTGGGACAACTTGTGAGTTATGACATACTTTCGCTTTCGTTTCGAGATCATTCCTATCATTTGGCATTTAGGGTACGTCTTGTAAAATTCATAGGCATCTTTGAATAAAGTGGGCCAATAGAACCCACTTTGTAACACCTTTTCAGCAGTCTTACGGGGACCAAAGTGTCCATCGCATGCAAGCTTGTGACAGAAGGACACAACACTCTTGATTTCTTCATCGGGAATGTATCTCCTAATAATTTGGTCGGAATAGTACTGGAAAAGATACGGTTCTTCCCAAAAGAAATACCGGACTTGAGATAAGAACCGGTATACATCGTTTTTATACCAATGAGATAGAGTTTGGTTGTGACTAAGTAGTTCACTATATCCGTAAACCAAGGTTCCCTAAAGACGGCTAAGAGTTTTTCATCGGGAAGTCATCATTGATGGGCAATTCGTTGCATGGAGAATTTAGAATACGCGAGAGATGGTCAGCAATGACATTTTCTACGCCTTTCTTATCTCAAATCTCGAGATTGAATTCTTGAAGAAGGAGGATCTAACGAATGAGTCGGGCCTTGCCTTTCTTCTTCATCATGAGGTATCTCAGCACAGAATGATCAGTAAAATTAGTAAGTAGGGACGAAATTTCTTTAAAGCAAACACTACTGCCAAGAATTCCTTCTCGGTTGTAGTGTAGTTCATTTGAGCATCGTTGAGAGTTCTACTAGAATAATAAATCATGTGCTGCTTGTTATCAATGCGCTGCCCTAGGACAACACCTATGGCAATATCAGAAGCATCGAAATGATTTCGAACAGCTTAGACCAATCCAGTGCAAATATGCTTGGTGCAAAAATAAGCTCTTTCTTAAGCTTCTCTGAAGAATTTATACATTCATCATCAAAAGTGAAGGACACATCCTTAACTAACAGATTAGTCAAGGGTCTAGCAATCTTGCTAAAGTTCTTGATAAATCTTCGGTAGAAACCGGCGTGTCCTAAGAAGGATCGAATATCCTTCACACATTTGGGCATGGGGAGCTTAGAATAACCTCAATCTTGGCTCTATCCACTTCAATTCTTTCTTAGAGATTTCATGACCCAAGACAATTTCATATCTTACCATGAAGTGGCATTTCTCCCAGTTAAGTGTCAGAATTTTCTCAGCATAACATTGGAGGACAAGTTCTAGATGGCGGAGACATTGAGTGAATGAATCTCCTAGATGGAGAAATCATCCATGAAAATTTCTAAGAATCATTCTACCATATCAGAAAGAATTAACATGCAACGTTGAAACGTTGTTGGGGCATTGCACAAGCCGAAAGACATTCGATGATAAGAAAATGTCCCAAACGAACATGTGAAAGTAATCTTTTCTTGATCCTCTGGAGCAATGAGAATTTGATTATATCCCGAGAAACCGTCCAAGAAATAGTAATACTCATGGCCAGCCAAACGTTCAAGCATTTGATCAATGAAGGGAAGCAAGAAATGGTCTTTACGAGTTGCTGCATTAAGCTTCCTATGGTCAATACAAACTCGAATTTTTTGTGGGAAGTCGAGTTTGGATCAACTCTTTGTTCTCATTTTTCACTACGGTAAAACTAGATTTCTTTGAAACCGCGTGGACAGGACCCATTGTCTAAGAGTTTCACAATTTCAGCATGAACAACCTCTTGCATTATAGGGTTTAATCTACGCTGTGGGAATCTTTTCGGTGTCGCTTCTTCATTGAGATGAATGCGATGTTGAAATATGGCTGGACTCAATCCCTTTATGTCGGTCATAGTCCAACCAATGGCTTCCCTATATTTTCTCTGAATTGTTTTAAGATTCTCTTCTTGCCCATCATTTAAATGGGAGTCAATTATGACAGAAAAGTCTCTTGTTCGCCTAGATAGACGTACTTAAGATGCGCAGGTAAGGCTTTCAATTCTAAGAAAGGGGAAGACTCACTGGAAGGAGAAGTCAAATTTATTGGCTCCAAATGTGGTGAAATAGGGTTCGAGTCCCAATTCACAACAGACTCGACAACCTGATCAAGGTTAAAGTCTTCAGACTCTAACTCGAAGTCACAATCAGTTTCTAATTCCAATTCTTCTCCATGTTCACTTGTCAAGTTCTCAATGGGTTAACTTCAAATGTTTGATCCTCAATGTCACGAGGTTGCTTCCCTAAGTTGAAGACATTGACTTCTCTAGTCATGTCCCCAATGGTTAATCTCATGGACCCATTCCTACAGTTGATAATAGAACTGACAGTAGTAAGGAATGGACGCCCTAAGATAATAGGAGTTTGAGCCCTAGGATTAGACACAGGTTGTGTCTCAAGAACTATAAAATCAACGGGGTAGATAAACTCTCCAACCCGGATAAGGACATCATTAATTTCTCCCTTGGGAACTTTCACTGAACGGTCAGCCAGTTAGATTGTGACTTGAATTGGATTAAGATTTCCTAACTCGAGTTGTTGATAAACTGAGAAGGAAAGCAAGTTGATACTTGCCCCCAAGTCAAGAAGTGTACGACTAATCTCGACTTGTCTTATAGTGCAGGCAATGGTAGGATAACCCAGATCCTTGTATTTGACATGGATCAGACCTGATAGTAGCTCACTAATATTAGTGGCTAAGAAGAATTTCTTGGGAACATTAGTCTTTCTCTTCTTGGTGTACATGTCCTTAAGAATTTTTGCATAGAATGGGACTTGTTGGATGGCATCAAGTAGTGACACATTTATCTTCACTTGATTGAAGATCTCAATTATCTTATCTATGTGTAGATTCTACTTATTATTTTTCAGCCTCTTGAGAAATGGTACTATAGGTTTGTGCACCTGACTGGTTGACTTGTCCGTTTCAGATTCGTCAAATTTAGAAGGATTGGCACTAGATGAGGTGGATGCTTCCGTGTGGTTGTGCTGAATGGAATTGGATGGTGTTGATACTTGATTATTAACTTTCTTTCCTGACCTCAATATATGAACATCATTACATTGATTCAACAATTGATCCTTAGCGAAATGAGCTTGTTGAGAATTCTTAGGATTCGTTACTGGCTGACTGAGAAAGGTACCCTTTAGCCTCTCATTTTGGCTAATTGGCTCATTTGAATCTCTAACCTCTGTATTATTTGCATGAGAGAATTTGGTTCTTCATGTACCTTTTCATGTTTTTCTCAAAATCAGTCATTCTCCTCTCAAGTTAAGGATTTTGGAAGGAAGATTGTGGAGCTTGGTTGGGAAAGTTTTGTTGATAATTTGAAAAATTGGGCGGATGGATGGAAAGAATTGTGATGGTAATTTGAAAAGTTGGATTGATGATTGGAATGGAATGTTGGAAGTGGTTTGAATGGTTTGACCGTGAGTGGTCATTGTTGTTTTGGCTCCATGAGAAATTCGGGTGATTTCTCAAACTAGGATTGTACGGTTGTGCATAAGTATTATTGTTGGGCCTTGAAAAGACTATATTAATCAGTTTAGGAAATTGTTATTGAGCTTGAAATACTGGACACTCCTCAAACACATGATTCATGACTTGATAGTAAGTACAGCCCGGAGTTGAAAATTGATTTGGCTTGACTTGATTGACTGGACTTGGTTCTTTAGTTTCTAAAACTTTCAGTCTTCTCGCTAGATTTGCTATTCTAGCCTCGACAGTTATGGATGATTCAATTAAATGGACACCTCTTTTTGAAGAGATAGAGTTTGAATTCTTAGAGTTTTCATTAGTCGGTTCCCATCGGATGGTCTTTTCAGCTAAATTCTCATATAAATCTCATCCTTCATTTTCGTCCTTTTGCAAGAATCTCCCTTAGCACATGATTTCTAAGAGGGTCTTGGTTGAATAGTCTAAACTGTTATAAAGAATTTGGCATTGTCACCATTTCTCTATTCCATGATGAGGACATTGGACAAGGAGGTCTTTGAAGCGTTCAAAGTACCTCCAAAATGGTTCACTAGGTTCTTACTTGAACTGCATGATGTTCTTCCTAATGAGAGCGGTCTTATGAATTGGATAGAATTTCTTCAAGAAGACCTAGATGAAATCATTCCATGATGTGATAGAGCCGCCCGCTAAGCTATAAAGCCATATGACACGATCTATAAGGTGTAGGATTTTCATCATTGAGCATACTTTTTCAAATTCTCTTATGAAGAAATAAGAATCTTCGGACTCTAAGCCATGAAACTTAGGAAGTATGTTGATGAACTGAGGCTTGATCTCAAAGTTGTGTTCACCAACCGATGAAAGTTGGATGCAAGATGGAAGTGTGGTTCTAATAGGATAGAACCTATCTTGCAAAGATGTTGGTTGAGTCATAACCGGATCTGGTTTGGATTCTTGCTTGGGTGGTGATGTGTTTCTAGTTAACCTAGATGCATTTGGGTCTCTTGACCACGATTGCATAAACAAACACTCCCACAAACAAGTTCACTAATAGTCAACAAGGAAAAAAAAAGCAACCAAGCGTAGTTTAAGGTAAATTTTGACCTAGATAACTTCTAACTGGTTGATTGTCCACAGGAGATATAATGTAGACTCTGACCACAAGCTAATCAGCCAGGTCATGGTAGGATTGGTGGGAGGTATCCCCGCAAAAGCGATGGGCATAATTAAGCCAAACCACCAGCCTTCAGGGTTTCGCCCCTCAATCCCTGTCCTTAGACACTGATTTGATAGGAGTCAAATTCTAACACCTTCCCCCTTAAGATAATCTCCTAATGAGTTCGAGATGCCCCTAAAGTCAATGTCTATTAGATTTTAAGTTAGGCTTAGACTGTGCATGCTTGAAGATGCTTTATGGGCTAAGAAAGGGTAATGACTTTCCCACCTTATCTTATTTTGGGTTTTGCCCTTAAAACAGATTGTGCAAGTGTGCAAGTATAAAGTAATAGTAACAATCAAAAATTAAGTAAATCACCAAGAATGTTCCTATGCTAGATGCTATGCAAACGTACCTTGGCTTCAGCTTTCTTCAACAGTAATTGTAAAAGAAATGTAAGTAGACAAATACCTAGAATGCAAATCTAAACGTTTTTTAAGCAATTGACAATCAATCAAATTACTGTTGGATTAAAATTAGGGTATGTAGATATCAGATATAGCAGAATTAACACAAAAAAAATTGTATTTTTGCAAAGCAATATGTCCTGTAAAAAAGAGTTTTTAGTAGTCCAAAAAAATTTCAACCTTTTGCACTGTAATTTCTTGAAATTCTGTTTCTTACTTTCTAGAGTAGGGGCATAGATTAGTAAGTCTTCTCCTGCAATGCTTGAGCGCTAAATCTAATTTCTTGATGGCCCTGAAATAAGACACCAAACTTATTAAAAAAATAATTACACTGTTCCCTCTCCGGTAATGGCGCCAAAAATTTGTTTGAGTTCAGACCCGCACATAGAAAATACAGAATTTCAGAACTTTAGCAGAGAAGTGTGCAAGTACTTAATACTACCACTATAGCGAGTGGCTATACGAGTCGTGATCCACAAGGAGGGACTAGTGACGGAAGTTTTTAAGTAAGTTCGTTTCTTTTTGAGTTTACAAAAATTTGTTAGAAATTTCTTCTCAGTTTTAGGGGAAAAACAAAAAGACTAAATTAGAAGATGTGAAAAAGATGGTAAAAGAAAAGATGATGTTGTTGTTTTATTTACAAAAGAAAAGAAAAAACTAAATAAAGAGGAGAATGTTGGTTTTGGAGTAGAATTCTAAACTAAGAATTAAAAGAAAACTAAAAATTCTTACTTACCTCTTTCGTGCTCATGTACCTTGGATCCATCGCTACGATTTATCAAGTCTCTGAAGATGATCAAGCAGAGAGTAGAATAGATTTGTATAGGTTTAACCTAGGTTCTTCTTTTTCTTTTATGTAATTTTTATTTTATTTATGTAACTGAGAGGAGAGGAGAGTTTGCAAGTAAATGCTGTTAGAATTACCGTGTAGGTTTGGGCTAACGGGTCGTGATCCATGAGGAGGAATGCGATGAAAGTTTTTTGATGTATTATTTTAAAAGCAAAGAATGATGTTGATATTTTTTTAATGAGAAAAGAGAATGGAGAGGAGAGATATGATTTAAAGAAGACTTAAAACTTGAAAAAGGTTTTGGAGAAAGTGATTTTTAAAAGGCTTTAAGAGTGATGGTGTTTATTTATTTCTAATAAAGAAGAATCCGGGCTCACTAATCTTTACCCAACTCTAGATTCTTTTCTAAAAAGTTCGAGTGCCTCAATGAGATCATAGGCAAAAAGTTTAGCCTTGTATTTAAAAGAGATCAAGTAAAACACAAAAGATGGTTTATTTTAGAAATCAAACTTTAGTTTTGAAATCTTTTCTTGAGTTGAATGTTAAACCATCAAAGCAGTAAAACAAGCATGGAATAAAAACAAGTACTTTTTAATGATTAATTTCAAGATTAAGTTCAAAATCTAATCCTATTCTCATGTGCCTTCAAGAACACTTGCAATAAGTAAGGCTTAGTTTAAGGCATTCATATGATTCAGTTGGGTCTTTAATTAATATTGATCAAGAATTGATATTAGAGAGGAGATATTAGTGAGCCCTGAAAGAAGAGATTTAGCTATTCATTACCAAAAAGAAAATATTAAATTGAAATGCAACATACCCGTGAGTTGGAGAAGAAAAGAAGTCCTTCGAATCTTTATTGATGTCACTTTAACTTCAGATTACAATTACTCTTTCTCTCTCTCACTTTGTTTCTTAACTGAACTATAGATTAAGTACCGAGATACAACTTCTCATCAACTATTTAACAATGATCCTTAACCATAAAAACAAAGAGAAAAACTTAAACTAGTCTTCGGTATCTCCTTCTCTGTAAAATGTAGTATTTATAGGCAAAAACCAAACGGGGGAGAGCGTACGAAGATAAAGGGAGCAAAAGTTCCCCTAGATTTGATAAGATAGCAGCGAAAACACGGCCAAAGCTGTATTTTCACGGCCTGGGTATGGCTAGGTGGCCACACCTGGGAGGAGCCGGTCCTTGCTTTGACGATTTGGATTTATCGCCGGCTGAATTTTCAGTTTGGGTCCTGAAATTTGACGAAACCTCCTTTGATCTTTAGCTCTAACTAATTGATTTGTAGAGATCTAATTTAACTGATTGATCAACTGGTTTTATCTTCTTTGATTTGTCCTGATTTGCCCTAATTTTTTATTTGAATTAATTTTGAATTAAATCAGAATTTTGATGGGCTCTTCGGCTCGTTTTCCTTCCTTCTCCTTTAGTAATGGCCTGTATTTTATAAAGAAGAATATAAGACTAAATACATGATTTATTCGACAATACTTATGGGAATGTGACATTATATATGCAATATACGTGACCAATCAATTTACAATCACAATAATGTATAATACATGGTTAAATAATAATGATACATTACAATTATACTAACAATCGGTATATATATATTCATAACATTATCAATGCCTAACATGTTATAACGGTATTACCTCAACGATATTATACAAAACATGATTAAAGCAATAATGATATTTAATTAGTTAAAGCTATATATGTAAATCACCTAGAGGGGGTAAATAGGTGATGGCTATACTAAATGAAAAATAATGCAGAATAAAAATTTACTTGCTAGCAACCTAGCAAATACCTATCACAACACAAGAAATACTTGCAAATAAGTAATCAAGATAAGTGTGCCAGTAAGTAAAGAGAGAGTAGAGTTAAGAGAGAAAGAGTAAGCAGTCACAAACACGATGATATGTTCCAAGATTCGAGCCACTGCTTTACGTTCCCGCCTTCAACACTATGAAGGATTTTCACTATGACCGATCCCTCTAGATCGTCAACTGTTACAAGTTTTCACTAGAACTCAATAGACTCACAAGTCCTCTCTCGCGGTACCGCAACACCAACAACGGAGCTCACTAGCTCACTTGTGGCCGCAACATCTACAACTTCACAATAGAAGAAAATCGGTGATCTTCACTTAATCACAAAAAGGCTCATAAGCACAATCTATAACCAAGATTAGGAGGTAAAACTCTATGGGATTATGTAGTGGAAGTAGCTTGTAAAGATGTAGAGGGAAGGATCGAGCTTAAAATCAAGAATGTGAAATTTTGGCTCAAAAAAAAATCTTTTAAGAAAAAGCTAAAACTTGATTAAATCTTCTTGTAAACGTGTAAAAATTTGTTTAAAATTTTAAAGGAGTTTTCTACAGTCCCACTATTTATAGGGGATGAAAACCCAAAAGAGTCGTTGGGAAAAGACCCAGAAAAAGATACAGAAATATAGCCGTTGAGAAAAATCAGAAGGAAATCCTTCTGTCGGTCGATCGGCTGGTCGACCGCCAACGGTCAGATTTTCGACAGCTGCGGATAGCGGTCGACCGGTCGGTCAACCGTTTTTCCTAACCAGAGAGCAAAGCTCTCTGTCGATCGACCGGGGCCACCCGAGAGCAAAGTTCTTGCAGTCTGTCGACCGCACGGTCGACCGAAGTGCATACAATGCACTTTGGTGCATGTCGGTCGATTGCTCGGTTGACCGATAGAGCAATTCTGCTCCACTTACGATCGACCGACCTTGGGCCAAAAGCGTGTTATGGATATCTTTTTGAAACCAATCTTTTTCTGACAAATAAACTTTGATCTTTAAACACAAAATAGAGTTATAGAAACTTGATAGCACCAGTGTATGATCATGGATCAACACAAAACAAAGTTAGAACTATATTTTGTAAAAATACTTTTCTAAATCGAAAATCGATTTTTCTGAAACTCATTTTTCTGAAACTCGATCTTGAAAATGACAAAGAGAATAGTTTTGAACTCTTTTTAAAATACTTTAGAAGTATAAAAGATGTGTGTGTGTCAATCCCAAAAGAGCTATCAAGCTATATCATCTTGGTTTTTAACAAACGACTATAAATCCTACCTAAAATGCATAAAGCAAAAATACAAATCTTGATATAATCTTCTCTTGCAATCTTGATCCATGAGCTCGTCTATGTGCTTAGGCTCTGGGATCGATATCTTCTTGGCTTCCAAACATGTGAGTCTTGTGATGTAGCCGAAATGTAATAATGAGTTAACCTGAGACTTTGCTAAACTAAATTGTTAAAAATATAACTATATATGTTTTGCTATAATCAAAACTAGGGCTAATGGCGTTTGGGCTAACAAACTCCTCCTTTTTGATGATGACAAAACACATGGAGTTATTACAAATAATTTAGGAAGAAACTTCAAGCGAAGCTCCCCCTAAACTCATGCATATTTCAAAATGTGACATATAGGTAAGATGCATCAATAAAAGCATATGATAAGATATATCCGGTATACTTTTTTATCAAAATGTGACATATAGGTAAGATGCATCAACTCTGTATTCTAACTGAGATGTCCGCATCTATAACAAACAATGCGAGGTCCGCGTCCAGCGTGAAACCCGCGTTCTGTTATAACTGATATATCTTATAACCGGTGTTATAATTGATACTTTCTCAAGTTTTGTTATAACTGGTGTAAGTATTCTTCCTTTCTTTAGTTGTTTATTCAATTCAATCGAAGTTTTTTTTCTACTCTTGTTTTTATTACTTCTCTCTTCTATGTTTGTGAATCCAAACGACTCTAATAGCTTCGAAGTTGCCTCGCCCTTGTAAGTGTCATTGATGGCCTATGGTGATGAACAATCATTTTTATGGTAGTATAGCTTGCACCTTCATTTCGTAGTATAGATCCGGAATGGGGAAGATCTCATCTGTCATGCTTTGCTCTCCTTCAAGCAAAGGCACATCGTTGACAAGGATTCCAGGTAAGTCATCAACTGGAAGAGGTAGGTAAGTTCTTTATTTTTCTTTTCCTTTCTTTTAATCCTCAGTTTAGATCACCATCTCTCAACTCTATTCATTATTTTTCACTTTCTTTATACAAATCATTTTCTATTTGTCTCCACCTTCTTAATCTACCACTTTCTTAATAATTTAACATAACTTATTTTTCTTTTCTTTTAATGAACTAAAAGAAGAACTTTAATCATATTTTTTATTAACTAAAGAGAACTTACAAAAAACTTCCATTTCTAGTCCCTTCTTGTAGATCACGACCCGCATAGCCACTCGCTATAGCGATTGTATTGAGCACTTGCACTTCTGTTCTGTATTCCTGAAATTTTTTATTTTCTGTGTGCAGGTTTTCCCTCAATCAAATTATTAGCGCCATTACCGGGGAGGACGGTAAGTAATTCTCTTTTTTAATTTACATTTTTGGTTAGCTTTCTTCTTCGTTCTTGGAGTGCAGTGATTGATATCAAGAAAATTTTTGTTGCATTGGACATATAAGTGGCTCTGGACTATGCTCAAGAAAGTAGATCTCAGAAGCCCTCAGATTTGCTGCATTCTCACGACAATCTGAGTGAAATACTAATCTGTATTTTTTTTTTCAGATTTGTTGAATTGCAAAGTTAAGTTTCTGTAACTATTTATTCTCTTATTTAACTCACTGTAACTTTCTAATCTCAACAGTAAATTGATATTTGTTAAATACTAAAAATGATTTAGACTTTGCATTTAGGCATTTGTCTAATTTCGTTTACATTTTATATTACTGTTGAAGAGTGCTGGAGCAAAGGTACGTGTGCATAGCATTTAGTATAGGAACACTTTTGAATTGTTTAGATTGCTTAAGTGTTGCTTTTCATATACTTGTACACATTGCACTAAATTGATTTAAGGGTTTGTCCTCTAAACAAGACAAGGTGGGAAAGTCATTACCCTTCCTTAGCCCACAAACAATCTCCTCACTCACTACCCAGCCTAACTTAAAATTGAGCAGACGTTAGCCCTAGGGACATCTCAGACTCAAATAGGGATTGACTTAAGAGGGAAGTTGTTAGAAGCTGTCTCTTGTCAAATCGGTGTCTAAGGTTGTAGATTGAGAGGCAAAACCCCGAAGATTGGTGGCTTGGTATAATTAGGCCCATTGTTTAGGCACGGATACCTCCCATTGATCTTACCGTTACCTGGCCGATTAACTTAAGGCAGGTTCTGCAATATATCTCTGGTGAATAATCAATAGTTGAGAGTTGTCTAGGTCTACCCTAAATTAGGATAGATTTTCTCTTTTGTTTATTTGTTTGTTTTTCTTTCTTTATTTTTGATACTTTTGTGTGATATGGCTTATAACAATAATTTTTCTAATTTTAATGGTAATTCATATTACACCCCAACCTCTTTTTCAGATATTACCAACCCGACATATAATAACTTTAACCAACTAAGTATGCCAGATTGATCTTATCCGAATCAATACATGCCTCAGTGCCAATATTATGAACAAAACTGGAACAATTATTACTACTCTTCACAGAGTCAATAGGGATACAATTCCCCCGAGTCATATTGTCAACCACCATTCCAACATTTAGCTTCTAATTTTCCTAGTCATGATCAACCCATAGAAGAAAAATCTGAGGTGATGAAGAGTAAAGAAGTCATGATTGAGTTTTAAGAATAAAAACTGAAAATGATGGACTCACAATTCTCACAAGAGTCCCAAATCTAAGATCCTTACTCTATGTTCTAAGTCCCACAACAAGAAGAAGAACATATGAACTCAAATAGGAGCATGAAAAACGTGATTCAGTCCGAAAATATTTCTTTTCAATCTATCAATAGGTTAGAAGCACAAATGAGTCGTTTGAGCATTATTGTGAAAGACAGAAATGAAGAAACTCTACCTAGCACATGTTCGACCATTCCTGATTGCCCTAACCATATTAATGAATACCAAGAATCATGGTGTCTTTGAGACTTCAACCAAGAACCAATTTCATCACACAAATTTGAACTTGATCAATTTTAAATCTTAGACAAATTGGCAAGCTTTCCATTCAATGAGATTGAACTTGAATGTGAATGTGACCCCGATCCCTAACCTTGTGATTCAGTTTTCATCTTCGAATCTATGTTGACTCCTCTATCGTTACCCAAGTTGGACCAATTTCTCGAGCCAGCATTGATTCCCATATTCGTAGGTCTTGAAACTGAACCACTTATTTTGGATAATCATATTTCATTGATGGAAAGAGAATGTGAATTTTAATTTTTTGATTTGAACTCAACTATTGAACCAATACTGACTCTAGAACCTATACATGATTTTTCCAAGTTAGTATTGATTCCAGAACCTATCACTCTTGAGCCCAAGTCAAACATTCCACCAAGTCACATTCCTTTGTTGGATATAGGTATAAACCATGATGACTTCGTGATGATTTTTCAAGACTCGTCATGTAAAGGAAATAATTTTCATGATAGGATCTTTCATGATCCTATTCATATTGGGGATTGTAAATATGCAAATAAAAAGAGGTCAATAAAGGTGGGTTTCATGAACCACCACATTATCTTGATTGGGAAGTAACGCTTGACCCAACACGGCCACCACCGGAGCCACCACCTTAAGGTAACATTTCCTTCCTTTTCTTATTTTTCATGTATTTATGCATTCATTTATACATTGAGAACAATGCATGAGATATGTGTGGGAGAGGATTCTAACATAACTTAGGTTTTCTATTTATTAAAAAAATATATTAACATTTTCTTTGCTTTTAAAACTTTTTAAAAAGAGAAACAATATTTTGACCTATTTTGTAAGAAACCGAGTTAAGTTTAAGGAATAGGAGAATCATAATTAGGACTTCTTATACTTGATCAAAATAAGATTATTTGTTTGATTTATAGGATTAGTAAGAAAATCTAGAAAAGTAATTTAGTCTTGATTTTTACCTTGATGAAATATGCATGCTTTATACACTTACACACTTAGGGTTCAAAAACAAAAATTCTTATGCCTTATAAAAAAAAAAAAGAAAAAAATATATAAAAATCCTCTGATTAAACTGGGTGTTTGTTCCTCATAAAACATAAGTATTTACGCCTAAAGACGGTCCACATATAATAAAATTCTTAATTTTGTGGCCTTATTTGCTCGAGTCCTTAAGTCCTTGGGGTGTTTTCTCACCCGGTGCCCTAAGACCGCTCGGTTTAAACATGGGCAGATTAGAAAGCCTAATAAACTAAGGAATAATACCACTAAAAATATTAAAAAAAGAAAATAAGACATAAGAGTTAGAGTTAAAGAACCCGGAATCAAAACTGCACGGTCACAAAGGTGCATATGACTTAGGGTAAAATAATAAACATGATGAGAAATATAATTTAACTCCTTACCTTGATTGATAATAAGTTTTTGAATAGAGACTAAATTTGGGAATGAAAAATTTGATTTTCCTATAACTTATTGATAACTTGAACTTTTACAATAATATTTCAAATATTTTCTCTCCTTTTCAAAATACTTTTCGAAAATACTAACACTTTGTTTCTCTTTCTTTATGGATTTTGTAGGTGTAATCTACTGAAAATTCTCACGAGACAAAACTCGTCCTGTAGGAAAAACCTAGAGGTTTAATTGCTTGTTATCACATGCTCAGTGCAGTCGCGTGACCTACGAAAGTGGTCTAATAAATTTTTAGGTTTAGTTTTCGTTGCTCGAAGACGAGCAAAAGATAGGTGTGGGGGTGTGATTGTACATATTTATTGCATATATATTATTATATTCCTACATCTATCCTGTAATAAATCCTGCTAATGATCTTTTCTTAAATTCTTAATTTTGCAGGTTTGTCTTAATGAAGGGAAAGTAGATAAGACCAAATAAATTTGAGTTAAATTCTAATTTATTTGGATATATTTAGTTAGCATGAAGATAATCCCAGATCTATTTCAGTTAAATCAGATTTTTGAGGATTTATTTAGTTAGCTGAAGAATCAACGAAGATAAGATTAAATCCAGAAGTCTAATGGCAACCTTATCAATATACAAAGGTATATTTAAAAGATTGGGACGAATATACAAAAGATTTAGAGAGATAAGGTATAATCTAACTGAAAATCAAGAGATGAACAAAAATATATTTTCAGCCTTTTCTCCAATCTTATCAGAAGATTTTTTCTATTGGGCCAACGATTTGATCTCATCCGCAAGCATGCTCTCCCTTATCCATTTCAACCTATAAATACGATCATTTCAGAAGGCAAAAGGGAGGATCAAGCAGAGAACAAAATAGATTTTTGTATAGATTTAACTTAGATTTTTTCCTTCTCTTTTAAATGTAATTTTTATTTTTTTTGTAACTGAGATCGAGGATTAGTTTCATGGGAGAACAAGAGTGATGCATGTACTGAGGGTGACACCGGTGTAAGTATTCTTCCTTTTTTTCATTATTATTCAATTCAATCAAAGTTTGTTTTCTACTCTAGTTTTTGTTGCTTCTCTCTTCTGTTTTTGTGAATCCAAATGACTCCAATAGCTTCGAAGTTGCCTCATCCTTTTAAGTGTCGTTGATGACCTATGGTGATGAACAACCATTTCTATAGTAGTATAACTTGCACCTTCATTTCGTAGTGTAGATTCAGAATGGGAAAGATCTCATCTGTCATGCTTCGCTCGCCTTCAAGTAAAGGTACATCGTTGACAAGGATCCAGGTAAGTCATCAACCGGAAGAGGTAGATAAGTTCTTTAGTTTTATTTTCCTTTCTTTTAATCTTTAGTTTAGGTCACCATCTCTCAACTCTATTTATTATTTTTCACTTTCTTTGTGCAAAATCATTTTTTTATTTTTCTCCACCTTCTCAGTCTACCACTTTCTTAACAATTTAACATAATTTATTTTTTTTTCTTTTAAAGAGCTGAAAGAAGAACTTTAATCATATTTTTTGTGAACTAAAAAGAACTTACAAAAAGCTTCCATCGCTAGTCCCTCCTTGTGGATCACGATCCGCATAGCCATTCGCTATAGCGGTAGCATTGAGCACTTGCATTTCTGTTCTGTATTCCTGAAATTCTGTATTTTCTGTGTCTAGGTTTTCCCTCAATCAAATTAGTATCCGTTGTAGGCTGTCTAAAAAACACTAATGACAAGCCATCAGATGCGAGCCTCACTTCAACGAGAAGGTCACGTTTCAACTAAAACGCGGACCTCGTGTTCAAAGAAAAAACAGAGACTTCAGATGCGAGTCTGAGCAAATCCGTATCTCACGCGGGTCTAAGTAACTCCGCATTCCACGCAGGTCTGAGCAACTCCACGTCACGCTTCAAACGCGGGTCTGAGCAACTCCATATTCTAACTGAGAGGTCCACGTCTACACCTGTGCCACTCTAAGTACAAGCATTACTCTTATTCTCCCATGAAATTAATTTTCGATCTGAGTTACCATAAAAAAATAAAATTGCATTTAAAAGAGAAAGAAAAACCTTAGTTAAACTTATACAAAAATCTATTCTATTTTCTGCTTGATCCTCCCATTTGCCTTCTGAAGTGGTGGTATTTATAGGTTGAAATGGATTAGGGAGACCATGCATGAGGATGATATCAAATCACTGGCCCAACAAAAATAATCTTCTGATAAGATTGGAGATAAAGCTAGAAAAATATTTTTTTTATCTCTTAATCTTTAGTTAGATTATATCTTATCTCTCTGAATCTTCTAAATATTCATCCCAATCTTTTAAATATACCTTTGTATATTAATAAGGTTGCTTTTGGACTTCTGGATTTAATCTTATCTTTATCTATTCTTTAGCTAACTGAATAAATCCTCAAAAATCTGATTTAACAAAAATAGTTCTGGATTATCTTCAAGCTAACCAGATATATTCAAGTAAATTAGAATTTAACTCGAATTTATTTGGTCTTATCTACTTTCTCTTCATTAAGACAAACCTGTAAAATTAAGACATGAAGACAAGATAATTAGCAGGATTTATTACATGATAGATGTAGGAATAAAATAATAGATATGCAATAAATGTGTACAATCAGCTACTAACTACTAATGACTCCACTAACCATGCTAACCTCTTAGTGAAAGTTGCCTCACATGTATCTTTGGCCATCACTAGTTCTTGTTCAAGAGCTTTTCAAAACATGACCCATAAGATCACTCATCACATGCAAACTCAAATAAACAAGTACAAACTATAATTAAACCATCATAACTATACTAGAGTAAGCATGAAATAAAGTAATGTTAGCTTGTTAGAGAGTTAAATGTTAGAGTATTATAATCCATCATCATGAGCCATCAATGACTCTTACAAGAGAAAGGCCAACTAGAGGCTATTAGATTCATGTGGATTATCAAGTAAGGAGTTAGCAAGTTAGTAGTTAGCAGTTAGATGCCATGAGAGAAAATTAGCTAAGTATATAAAAGGTTAGAGAGAAAAAACAAGTAGAGATAAAGAGAAAACCTTTCATGGAGTGTCACCATCTATTACAGGAACCCTAACTTTTATCCTATGAATCACTCTCTTGAACTTATATAAGATCTAAAAGATAGGAGAAATACACAAGAAAAAGAGAAGAACAACTAACCTACACTAAAGAGAAAAAAAACTACGCTAAAACCTTCCTCCTCCCTTATTCTGCTTCAACCAGGGGGTTTTTATAGCTAAAGGGACCTCTGAGAGACAAGACAGGTCCACACGTCAAAACTCGACGCGTGGCTCCACAATACGACCGCGAAAATATGGCCCAGACTACATTTTCACGGCCATCCAAGTGCCCCGTGCGCGACGCCAAAGTATACAGCCTTTGGCTACACACTTGTCCCTATATATGTAGTCGGTTTCTGATTTTCTGCACCCAGAATTAGTAGATAGGGCTTCAAAAGTCTTAGGCTACTCCTACGCTCTAAAAATCCCCAAATAAATGAGAGTTTAGGGTTTCTTCTTCACTTCATGCCATGAACCTAGAAGCAGATAAGAAAACCATTTTTAACAGAATTTTATTCAGAATAAATGTGAAGATATGGTATGAAATATGCATATTTGAAGATTAATTAGGCAGCGATTACAGTAACAGTGGCGGTTGCTGACGACTACTAGGGCTAGGGTTTTGGTGAGATAGGTTTGTGGAGATGATGATGAACAATATCATCTTGGAATTTTCATTTTTTTTCTTTTTTTTTAAACTAGAGAAGAGAAAGGGGAAAGAAAGGGTCTAGAATTTTGAGCTCTTTTTAGTAGAGGCTAGGATTTTGTAAAAGTTTTACTGGAGGCTAGGGTTTTGTGAATGGGACAATTTTTTGTGGAGGAAGAAAAAGCAAAAATTTTAACTCTGATACCAATTTGTTGCAAAACTAAATAAGAGAAAAGGGGAAGAGGAAAAAGAATTAGGACTTGTAGAAATTGGGAAAATTTAAGGGGATAAAAATTAATTTGGGTCTCGGTACCTAGGAGATCTCTCTCTGTCATCACCATGTAAGAGATTCAATTTGAAAATTACATCAACATGCTAATCTGAGTTTCATTAAATCAAATATCATAGTCTGAATAAACAACTATAAATCTCAGCCTTTTATAGACCCATACAAAGATAACTTCCCCATTAAAACTGATGTGGGACTAAACAACACAACTAAATAAAACAAGACAACTAAAAAACTACTAGAGCAATTCCTATCACATGTCGTGTCAAACAGCTGTCGAAAATGTATATTAGATACGCGTATTGAACTAGATACTTCAATTTTCTATATACTTTGTAGAATTTTTTGTGTATTAATGTGTTGTCTATTTTGGCGGCTCCATGTTCATGAAACATAGCTCTTAGGATACAATGTTATATTATTAGGACATTTTTCTAATACTGAGACATTATGCACACACATAGTAGTCAGCTACTTGGAAGCAAATCAAGAAGTTATTAAAGAATATTCTGGATACAAGATGGACGCTAGGGAGAGGGAACAAAGTAAGACTTTGACGTATAATGCATGGATTTATGATAAGCCCCTGATTCTCTTCCCATCAATTTGCAAAGATGCTGCTATAAGCAATTGTACTGTCAACAAACTTATGAATGAAGATGGAACGTGGAACGTGGAGAAGCTGAATGAATTTCCAACTAACCTGCGATAGGAAATCATTCAATACAGGCCTATAGAGGAAGTAGATGAACCTACATGGATAAGCAATAGCCAAGGTATCGTCAAAATCAGTGAAATATACAAGGATATTAGGCAGAAGAGATTTCTCAACCTTAAGGGCAAGACTCATAGGTCAAAAGAAAGAACAGATTTCGGGGACGATACAGAGATGAGTAGTAGCTACAACCCGACGGTGTTGGTGGAAAGAAAGGAATGAGATCATATTTCAGGAAAGCCCAAGGGAGAATGTCAGTCAAGTAAGAGACTGAATCATCTTTCATGTTACTGAGCAGGTTAGGCCAAATATGGAGCTTAAGGAGCCTGACAACACCAGGTTGGTGACATGGCTGCTTTAGAGGCATATGTGGGGAGAAAGTGTAAAATCTTATTGATAGAGTTTTTTAATTCATTGGATAAATTAGCACAGAGGCAGGTAGTAGCAGCAGATGCAAGAGCTGTTGACAGGCCTCTCTTGTGTTGTCGATAATGATTTCACAAACACGCCAACAGAAAGGCTCAGGCTATCGACATGCCTCTCTAGCAATGTCGATAGTGATTTCCCGAGAGTAGGGTGTGTCTCAGGCTGTCGACAGGCCTCTCTGACTGTCGATTACGCTTGAATTCTGGGAGAATCTGAGACAAGTTCTGAATTTATTTCCAATTCAAATTTAGATGTTTTAGTTTCTTTTTCTTCGTGGACTCTGTGGCTATATATTGAGAGGTATTATCCCCATATTGTAAGTACACCTAGAGGGGGGTTAATAGGTGTACGGCTAATCTAATGAACAAAATGCGAAAATTAAAGCTTAAAAGGCAACACACTTAATGTAACCAATGAGTGTAGCCGAATTCTCGGTGAAGGGCTCTGGACTAACTCCTCTTGATTCCTCTGAATAAGAGTTGAGGTGCTATATGAAGCTCTCGTGGTTAAACACAAGTGAGGCACACACAAACAACACAAGCATATATATGATATGGCAATATGATGCAATGCTCAAAGTAATAGAGAGATTTAGAGAAAGTGGATCAATCGCAAACACACGGATATGTTTCGAGGTTCGAGGACACAGCTCTACGTCCCTGCCTTAACATAGAAGAATTTTCACTAACTCGTCCACACAGGACTTCCCACACAAAGAACCTCCACTGAGGATTTGGGGCAATTACAATTAGGAGTACACAACTCCTCTCTCCAACCGAATACAACCTCTCACAGAAGCAATGCACAACTCTCAACACCTCTACACTTAGAGGGTTAGGCACTTAGCCAAACAATGATCAACCTCACAAATGAGGGATAAGGCTCAAAGCCACTCAAACTCAATCACCTCACACTTGAGGGATTCCAACACAATCTCCACCTCTCACTAGAGGGAGCCAAACACAATCTCCACCTTTCACTAGAGGGAGCCAAACACCACTTCCACTATCACCTCACACTTGAGGGATTCAACTCAATCACCTCTCACTAGAGGGACATCACAATGATGGAAGGTTGCAACTTGGTGGTCTATCTCAACCACGAACCAAATCTCTTTTCCCACAAAACAAAGATCCTAATAGATAGTATAGAAGATAAGCTCAAGTGTGAGAAAACAAAGTGTTTGGAACAAAGAAAAAAATGCTTGGGAAAAACTCCAAATTGATATAGAATTTTTAGACCAAAACCAATTCCCAAAAGACTATTTTCTTTGAATTTCCAACACTTTAAAAATAAATAGAGAATAAGAATTTTGAACCCACAAACTTTTTGCTGGAAAATACTTAAGGAGTATGAAAATTTTCTCTCTAAAAATCTTGTTCAAAACCAACTCTTGAATGGGGTATATATAACCCTCAAGAGAATCTGCCCGTTGGCAGATGACAAGGCCCAGATTGGCCTTCCGGTCGACCGGCCAACGGTCAAAAAATCGACCGTTGAGCCTATCGGTTGACCGTTCGGTCGACCTCGCCCAGAACCAAAGAGCAACGGCTCTCTGGCCGGTCGACCGCCCGGTCGACCGGGCCAACCTGAGAGTGGGTTGACTTCAGTCGGTCGACCGGCCAAACAAGATGGCGTGCGTGCACGTCCTTGTGCATGTCAATCGACTGGTCCGGTCGACCGACCACTGGTCCGGTCGACCGTCCCGGTCGACCGCCAGGGCTTGGCAGATCAATTTATAGAACTTAAAACTTGGGTTTTTTATTATCAAATAAATCCCACAAAATCTCTAAAAATCTACAAAAATAGTTTCAGTATAATACTTTGATATACAAACATGTTTGAGTAAAATCAAACCATGTTACAAACATTTTGAACTATTTTTGTAACTTAGAAATTTTGCCGAAAACCAAAATCCGTATTTTTCAAAACTTGGATTTTTGAATTGAAAAATCGTTTTGTCCAAAACTCATCCAAATACAATAACATGATATTGAAACAACTTTGAGGCATATAGTATATGGATATAATCCAATATACATATAAAGATATATATATATATCAATATTTTTGACATTAAATTCGAAAATAAGTTTTGTTAAAATACCAAAACTCCAAACTCATGAAATAGACTATCAAACTAAGTTTGTTTAAATAGTTGAAGCATAGATGTATATAGAACAAATCTAATATACATTAAACTATGTAAACTTGTTTTGATTCTATCTATTCATGAAAACCAAGATCGGTTAAACCAAAAACTGAAAACCAATAAACATGAAACTTTAAACAAGTGTGTGTGTTGTGAACTTGAGCATATCACACTATCTAATCTTTAACAATGGATCTAAACTATAAACTAAACAATGTACCGAAGTCTTCTTGTAGAGCGCCGTCTCCAAGTCGACTTGATCCAAACGTGATCCACCGAGCTTGACTCCAAACGAGTGTTAGATATGAACTTGACGCTCGGGCTCTTGAATCACCATGTGAAAGCTCCAAAACACTTTTGTTGAAACTAATCACCTACTAATATCTTGGTTAAATATCTGAAACTAAACACCACAAGATTATTAGTAAACTATAACTACATGAGTTAATCATCATCAAAACTAGAGTGGAAGGCCTCTCTGCCAACAATCTCCCCCTTTTTGATGATAAAACTCATGGAGTTATATATACATGGATTAAAGTTAAGCTTCAAGGAAGCTCCCCCTTAACTCATTCATAGCAATAAACAATAAGATATATGCAATGAATACAAAACATGAATATGCATCAACATGCAAAAAAAATGAAATGAACATGCTCTTGATACCAAAATTTTAAAATAAATTACTTTTTCTTTTTAAATAAACATGTTCTTAAATATCAATTGAAAATATAAACTTAAAATATTACTCTTGATACCAATAAAAATTTCAATTGAAAACTATAAAGCTCTTGATATCAATCAATAAAAATTCTTGATACCAACTGAAAGATAATCAATAAAAACTCTTGATACCAATAATAAAAATTTTAACAAAAGTTCTTGATACCAATAAAATAAAACAACAAAGCATGATTATCCATGCTCTTGATATCAATATCAACAAAATATTAAAACATAAAACAAACTCTCTTGATACCAGATATGAAACAATCTTTGATAAAAACTTACAAATAAATAATAAATCATGCATATAAACTCAAATACTTCTCCCCCTTTTTGTCAATCATCAACAAAGGGGTCAAAGAAAACATAAAACAATGTTCTCCCCCTTTTTGTCTTAAACAAAAAAATATCAATAAGGGGTGAAATCAAATCAAAACATTATGATATCAATTGAAAAAATATATCAATTTAGCGCATTATGATATCAATTGAAAATAAATATAACATACCAATTGAAAGTACATAAAACAAATATTTTTAATATAAATTTAAATAAACATGTCCATCATGATATCAATTGAAAGTAAATAAAACATTTTGAAGAAATTAACAAAAAATTTTGATATTAATTCAATGATGTAAACATATAGGTAACCTTGATACCAATTGTAAAGATTAGTACCAATTGAAGGTAATTTTTCATTAGGAGCATATGATACCAAAAATAATCAATATCATTTGTCAATCATTTTTCATCATAAAGTGTGGGAGTAAAATACTAAATGTAAACAAAACTAATTAAAAGGTGAAATATGAATTTTCTCCTCCTTTATGAAATGCCAAACAAAATGATGCATAAGCTTGTATAAGATACCAATTGAAACATAATCAATTGAAATATAATTGTCATTGAAGAAATCAAGCTTAGCATAACAAAAATTTGTGCTCAAAGATATAGAGATATAGTAAGCACAAATAAAGTATATATATGTATGAAAAATTTAATACTAATCGAAATTGATACTATTTGAAATTGAAGCATACATATATAAAAACATATATGAGTATACAAAAAGAATATCAATAGTGATACCTATTGAAAAGATCTAATGATACCAATTGAAAATATAATAAGATCAAGTGTATAGCTCATACTTCCTACCACCCATTTCATGCACATGTTTTAAATGGATTTTCAATAATAAGCATACAAGGCATGGTCGCCCAACCAACCGCCCATAAATGGGTAGGGGTTTTAAAAATAAGTTTGAAAATATAGTATGTTTGAAAAACTCTCCCATAATGAAGAATACGAACTAGTTATATGAAAAATTTGAAAAAGTAGTACGAAATCCTTCAAATAAGGAATAAAACAAAAACATATTTCATGA
Organism: Agave tequilana; assembly: GCA_038442645.1. Classification (NCBI taxonomy): domain Eukaryota; kingdom Viridiplantae; phylum Streptophyta; class Magnoliopsida; order Asparagales; family Asparagaceae; genus Agave; species Agave tequilana. The sequence continues at coordinate 165,707 of JAVJIF010005951.1, read as the reverse complement.
AACATGTAAATCACATGATCACCAAACACTCAAAATCTATAAAGCCCATATCATACTCATGAAAACAAATCATGAGAAAACAATAAGTAAAGTGAGTGTATAAGAGTTATGTGAAACACATCACATGAAAATAGGCAATCAAGCTCAAAATTTCTTAAAAACATGAAAATCATCAAAACTAGAATCCTTCAAGGTATATGCATGTTTTGTACAAACTATAGTATACATACATATCTAAACATGAATGAGTCCACAAAAGTATATGCATGAAGGCAAGTGGCTCAAGGATGTATATGTATAACAATTAGTTTAGACAAAATTGACATATACATGAAGTTTAAACATAAACATGGAAAACATGAACAATATGGGAATACACGTCAAAATGTTTGAATCATCAAGACTAGACTATACTAGTACATCTAATAAGTACAAATGAGCATTCAAGAACAAACATATAATAGTCTATTTATAGCTCACTAGTTGTACAAGTATATATCCGAGTTTTAATGAAAACTAACATCCAAACAAGTAATCAAAACATGAAGCATGGAAATCAAAACAAAAACTCATATGTTCATTATGACAAATGCCCATGAATTAGAGTTATGATATACATAATAGCTAAACTATGGAGAGAACACAAAATATGAGTCCATATAAACATGGGTGATCTCAAATGCTAATCATGCATGTCATAGGACTAATAAACATGGCATATGGCATAATGAACAAAACATGCTATAAATGAATGATCTAAAAGCATGCAAACATAAATGAAGAGTAAGAGATAGTTACCAAACCATGAGGGCAACTCTCCATGTCTCCAAAACAAGGTGGTCCTCCCACCAAACTCCCCTTGAAAGTAATGCATCCAAATAGTCCTCTTTAAGCTCGGAACACATCCACCTCAAGGCACCATTACTCTCACGTCAAGCGAGAGTTCACACCTACATCAAATAGCATAGGGGTGAATTTTGGTACCCATACTCTTTTGAGTTCATAGGGGTTAGCTCCTTTTCTAACCCAAATAAATTTATTTGCTAAATTTACATCATGTATCTTATCATAGAAAATTTAGCAAGGTGGCCCTTACGTGCACAATGTGTACATGTGTACACATGAGCATACATCATGTTATGAGTGTGAACGTGGGAAGCATGTGTATGCCGTGATTTGTGTGCATGCATAGGAGGAATTTTTTTCTTTCGAAACATAGATTCCAAACTTGTATGATTCAAAGCACAATGGCTCAAAGTGGAGCCCAAACAATCAACACTCTTCTTAAGCATAGATATATCATTTTCAATTATAGAATAAGAGGTGCATGTAATAGGTGAGATAGAATGTAAGCTACACTAGCATGACAAACATGAGAGTCTAAATCATTTTTCAAAGAAATGTTTTTCTTGGAAACCAAATCCAATTCCTTTGAAATAGAAACAATTTTCATTTTTAAAGATTTATTTTCTTTTACAACAAAATTAAGTTTTGAAGACAAGATCTCATTTTTCTTCAAAACCTCATTGCAATCATTTTTATTTTTCAAAATCTCATTTTCCTTTAGGGCAAGGTCAAGTTGAGATTTAAGTGAGTCACGTTCACTTGAAATCTCTTTCTTCTCTTGTAAAGCTAAATCAAGTTTTGAAAACAAATCTTTATTTTTTTGTTAAGTTCTAGACTTTTCTTTTTCAAAAGATTATATTTTTCAAGTAATTTTTCACAAACAATTGAAAGTTCTTCATTCAAAGCATTGGCATTAATATAATCATTACTAGAAGAACTAGCATCATTATCATCTAACTGAGATTCCGAATATACCTCAAGGGAGTCATTCCCTTGGACCATGTAGCATTGTTGCTCGGATTTTCCACTAGATTCTTCCTCCACAATGGTTGGCGTTTGAAGCTTGGAGGAGGTCAACGTGTTCCACACTGCAAAGGCGGAATTACAGTTAGAAACCATAAAAAGTTATTTTTTATTAAGCGTGCTTCTAAGTGCCTCAAGGGCTTGTGCATTGGCCTCTATATGCTTGCTATTACCAAGATAGGATTTCTTGGTAGCGGCAAAGAAAACATGTAAGCCTAGGGTTTTCAAGTACATGGACATCCGAGCCTTCCAAACAACAATGTTGGAAGTATCAAACATAGGTGGGATCATGAAATCCATGAGTGTGCAAACAATATATGTGCAAAAGCAAATCTAGATTAGCAAAATCAAGATCACACTCCTAGGTGGTTAAACTTAATATCAGGAGCGTAGGCTCTGATACCAATTGTAAGTACACGTAGAGGGGGGTGAATAGGTGTACGACTAATCTAATGAACAAAATGCGAAAATTAAAACTTAAAAGGCAACACACTTAATGTAACCAAAGAGTGTAGTCGAATTCCCGGTGAAGGGCTCTGGACTAACTCCTCTTGATTCCTCTGAATAAGAGTTGAGGTGCTATATGAAACTCTCATTGTTAAACATAAGTGAGGTACACACAAACAACACAAGCATATATATGATATGGCAATATGATGCAATGCTCAAAGTAATAGAGAGAGTTAGAGAAAGTGGATCAATCGCAAACATACGGATATGTTTCGAGGTTCGAACACACAGCTCACGTCCCCGCCTTCACACAGAAGGATTTTCACTAACTCGTCCACACAGGACTTCCCACACAGGGAACCTCCACTGAGGATTTGGGGCAATTACAATTAGGAGTAAACAACTCCTCTCTCCAACCGAATACAACCTCTCACAGAGGCAATGCACAACTCTCAACACCTCTACACTTAGAGGTTAGGTACTTAGCCAAACAATGATCAACCTCACAAATGAGGGATAGGGCTCAAAGTCACTCAAACATAATCACCTCACACTTAAGGGATTCCAACACAATCTCCACCTCTCACTAGAGGGAGCCAAACACAATCTCCACCTCTCACTAGAGGGAGCCAAACACCACTTCCACTATCACCTCACACTTGAGGGATTCAACTCAATCACCTCTCACTAGAGGGATATCACAATGATAGAAGGTTGCAACTTGGTGGTCTATCTCAACCACAAACCAAATCTCTTTTCCTACAAAATAAAGATCCTAATAGATAGGATAGAAGATAAGCTCAAGTGTGAGAAAACAAAGTATTTGGAATAAAGAAAAAAATGCTTGGGAAAAACTCCAATAGATATAGAATTTTTAGACCAGAAATCAATTCCCAAAAGACTATTTTCTTTGAATTTCTAACACTTTAAAAACAAATAGATAATAAAAATTTTAAACCCAAAAACTTTTTGCTGGAAAACACTTAAGGAGTATGAAAATTTTCTCTCTAAAAATCTTGTTCAAAACCAACTCTTGAATGGGGTATATATAGCCCTCAAGAGAATCTGCCCATTGGCAGCTGATAGGGCCCAGATTGGCCTTCCAGTCGGCCGGCCGGTCGACCGGCCAATGGTCAAAAAATCTACCGTTAATCCTGTTGGTCGACCGCCCGGTTGACCGCGCCCAGAACCAGAGAGCAACGGCTCTCTGGCCGGTCGACCGCCCGGTCGACCGGGCCAACCCGAGAGTGGGTTGACTTCAGTCGGTCGACCGCCCGGTCGACCGGCCAACCCGAGAGTGGGTTGACTTCAGTCGGTCGACCGCCCGGTCGACCGGGCCAACCCGAGAATGGGTTGACTTTAGTCGGTCGACCGCTCGGTCACGTCCTTATGCACATCAATCGACCGGTCCGGTCGACCGACCACTGGTCCGGTCGACCGTCCCGGTCGACCGCCAGGGCCTGGCAGATCAATTTACAGAACTTAAAACTTGGGTTTTTTATTATCAAATAAATCCCACAAAATCTCTAAAAATCCACAAAAATAGTTTTAGTATAATACTTTGATATACAAACATGTTTGAGTAAAATCAAACCATGTTACAAACATTTTGAACTATTTTTGTAACTTAAAAATTTTGCCAAAACCAAAATCCGTATTTTTCAAAACTTGAATTTTTGAATTGAAAAATCGTTTTGTCCAAAACTCATTCAAATAGAAAAACATGATATTGAAACAACTTTGAGGCATATAGTATATGGATATAATCTAATATACATATAAAGATATATATCAATATTTTTGACATTAAATTCGAAAATAAGTTTTGTTAAAATACCAAAACTCCAAACTCATGAAATAGACTATCAAACTAAGTTTGGTTAAATAGTTGAAGCATAGATGTATATAGAACAAATCTAATATACATTAAACCATGTAAACTTGTTTTGATTCTATCTATTCATGAAAACCAAGATCGTTTAAACCAAAAACCGAAAACCAATAAACATGAAACTTTAAACAAGTGTGTGTGTTGTGAACTTGAGCATATCACACTATCTAATCTTTAACAATGGATCTAAACTATAAACTAAACAATGTACCGAAGTCTTCTTGTAGAGCGCCGTCTCCATATCAACTCGATTCAAACGTGATCCACCGAGCTTGACTCCAAACGAGTGCTAGATATGAACTTGATGCTTGGGCTCTTGAATCACCATGTGAAAGCTCCAAAATGCCTTTGTTGAAGCTAATCACCTACTAATATCTTAGTTAAATATCTGAAACTAAACACCACAAGATTATTAGTAAACTATAACTACATGAGTTAATCATCATCAAAACTAGAGTGGTAGGCCTCTGGCCAACAGTATTGTATCCTGTAATTGATTGATGAATAAGATATCTCTCCCCTTCTACCCTGAGGACATAGGCAATTGCCAAACCTCATTAAATCTATGTTTTCTTGATTTTCTCTCTTTGCTTTGTTCTTACTGTGATCGTGACTATTCTGCAACAAAACTCTGGTGTTCGCACGTAGACCTTCAGTGGTATTCCCAGCAAGTGGTCTCAGAGCATCCTAGGATCGGCCAGGATCCATGTGTCAATTTCAAGAGCATTGTAGTATGTTCGGTAGAGATCATGTGTTGATCTCGTAGCAATGTTGGTCTGTTTATGGGATCGTGTGTCAATCTTAGAACAATATTGGTATTGTTCATTGGAATTGAATTGGGTGGAGCAAATCACTTTGAAAACTTGTTGAAGGTTTTGTTTGGAGCTAAAGATCCTATCTTTATCTAATTGGATTTGTTTTCACTAATTATTTTCCGCATTGGTTTGTTGGCTCTACTAGAGGAGTTGGCCGAGAATAGTAGATTTGTGGTGAATACCGTGATAGTCACTCGTCACAGATTGACATGGTGAAGTTTTACGACACGAATAATTTTGGTATGTGGAGATGCGAGGTGGTGGATGTGCTGACGACGTCAAACCTCAAAGATGCTCTACTTTTAGAGATAAAGTCAGAGGAAACTTCTACAAAGGACTGGGACAAGATTAATAGGGTGGCGTATGATGTCATAAGATCTTGTTTATCACAAGATATCAAGTACCATGTGATGACGGAGACTTCAGCGAAGAAGACATGAGTGATCCAAGATCAAGTACTAGACCAAGAGCATAGATAATTTCTTGCATTTGAAGAAGAGGCTTTATAGCTTCAAATTGAAGAAATATATTTTGATTGGTGAACACATGAATAACTACATGAAGCTTCTTGCGGACTTAGCCAACATGGATGTGGTGATTGAGGAGGAGAACAAGGCGTTGATTCTTTTGAGTTCTCTTCTTGATGAGGACTATGAGACATTTGTTCTCAACCTAATTAACGTTAAACAATCTCTTAGCTATAATGAAGTTTTTTCTGCTCTTGTAAATCATTAATTAAGAAGGAAGGACAAAGAGTCATCCAATAGTACATCAGTAGAAGCATTGACGGTAAGAAGCAGGAGTTCTAGTAAAGACCAAAGGTGATCATGATAAATCAAAGTACAGAGCCAATTTTAGATATCTGAAGAAGAACCAGTACTTATTTTGTAAAGAGTTAGGGCACTGAATGGTAGATTGTCCAAGGATCAAGAATAAGAAAGAGTCGAAACCTAAGGCAAATCTCGCACAGGTGATTAGTACACAAGTTGGTGCGTCAAAGGCGGGTGGATCAGACTTAAACTCATCTGTATTTTTGTTCTCTGTCACTACTCCTACTGTTGGCTACTCAGGTAATTCTGAGTGAACTCTAGTTATAGATGCTACCTATCATGTGTCTCCCAAAAGGGATTGATTTTCTACCTTTGAGAAGCTAGATGGTTGTTCTGTCATCATGGGTGATGATCATCCATGTAACATGAAAGGGATAGGCTCAGTTCTTATCAAGATGTTTGATGGGATAGTGGGAGAACCGAAGGAAGTGAGGTATGTACCTCAATTGAAAAAAAAATTTATCTTAGTTGATGCCTTGAAAGCATTGAATCTAGAGATATTTGGTAGAGACGGTGTTCTCAAGATGCTTAGAGGCTCGATTGTTGTGATGAAAGGCATCTAACGCAATAAACTATATTACTTAAAGGGTACTATGGTTACAGGGTAAGTGGTGACTTCTATTAGTTCAGATGATGATTGTACCGGGCTATGGCACTTGAGGCTCGAACATGCAAGTGAAAAGTCTTTGCAAGCTCTAGCAAAGAAGGTTTGTTGCAAGGTGCTAAGACCTGCAAATTATAATTTTGTGAGCATTGAATCATTAGAAAGAAGACCGAAGTGAAATCTGGCATCGCGATTCATTACACTAAGGGGATTCTTAACTATGTTCACACAAATATTTGGTGACCTATCAAGACAACATCTACAGGAGGCAACCACTACTTTTTGTCTTTTATTGATGATTACTCCAGGCGATATTGGGTATATATCATGAAGCACAAAGGGGAAGTCCTAGAGTTGTTTGTGGAGTGGAAAAGGAATATGGAGAAGAATACAGGAAGAAAAATCAAGGTACTCCGTTCGGACAATGGGGGGAGTACACTAGCGCTACTTTCCTACAACTATGTCGTGATGAGTGCATAAATAGACACTTTACAGTGAGAGAAACACTTTAACAAAATGGGGTGGCCAAAAGGATGAACATGATCTTGCTGGAGAAGGTCCGTTGCATGTTATCCAATGTCGGATTATCGAAATCTTTTTGGACTGAGGTATTCACGTATACTTACCTTCTAATTAACATGTTGCCTTTATTTATGATAGAAGGTAAAACTCTTTTGAAAGTTTGGTCAAAAAAAGATATTCAAGACTATGACTCACTTCGGATATTTAGTTGTTTGGCCTATTATTATATCAAAGAAGCAAGTTGGGTCCAAGAGCGAGAAAATGTGTGTTCGTTGGTTTCAAAAAAGGTGTGAAAAGCTATATAATTTGGGATCCAAAGGATAAGAAGATCATCTAGAGTAGGGGTGTCATATTTGACGAGGCTTTAATACTAAAACCTATGGACTCTTAGCGGGTGGAGAGTGAGAAGACCAGCAACATATCGTAGCAGTTGGAGAGTGATGATATTCCACCACCTCCAGATAGTACAATATCATTTGAGATCACACCTGAGGTGACACAGGTTGGTGATCATTTAGCTGATGAGGATGCTGATATTGATAAAGATCAAGGACTCGTTATGGGTGATGTCCAAAATTCTAACGCAGTTGGAAGAACTCGGAGAAATACACGTATGCCCAATTGGCTTACTACAAACATGACAGTGGTCTATGCTCTTTCAGTTATTGAGGAGACAATCTCGTCTACATATATAGAGAAGTTGAAATCAATTCGGAGTCTAAGATGTGGGAGGATGCCATGATAGAAGAGATGAACTCTCTTCACAAGAATGACACTTGAAAATTGATACAATTGCCCAAGGGAAAGAAGGCTATTGGTCGTAAGTGGATGTTTGCAAAAAAAAAAAAAAACAAGAATCTTTAGATGGTGATACTGTACGCTATAAGGCCAGATTGGTAACTAAAGGCTACGCGCATCGAGAAGACATTGACTACAATGAGGTATTCTCACCTGTTGTAAAGCACTCATTGATTCGGATATTGTTGGCACTGGTGGCACAGTATGAGTTAGAGCTTGATCAGCTCGATGTAAAAATCGCTTTTCTCCATGGCAATCTTGATGAGATTCTATGTCACAGTCTACAGGGTTCAACACTGTAGGAAAAGAGAATATGATTTGCAAGTTAAATAAATCATCTTATGGACTAAAACAATTGCCAAGGCAGTGGTATAAGCGTTTCGTCAGCTTCATGAGAGGCAAGAGGTATACACGAAGCCATTACGACCCATGTTTTTATTACAACAAGCTACCGGGTAGAGAGTATGTTTATCTACTATTATATGCAGACGATATGCTCATTGCTTCTAGAAGTAGATCTGCAATTGATAAATTGAAGAAGGACTTGTCTTCCAAATTTGAAATGAAAGATCTTGGTGAAGTAAAGAAGGTGGTACGCATGGAGATTGAGAGAAACCAAAAAAACTGGTAAGGTTTGCTTGACACAAAAGTGGTGTTTGAAGAAAGTACTGTAGAAGTTTAACATCAATGGCGACACAAAATCTGTAAGTACATCGTTGGCCCTTCATTTCAAGTTAAAAACTACTATGTCTCCTATTTCTATTGAAGAGTAGAGTATATGTCTCACGTACCCTATGCTAGCATAATTGGTAGTCTAATGTATGTAATAGTGTGTACGAGGCCTAATTTGTCACAAACTATCTCAATGATTAGCAGATATATGCACGATCTCGGTAGGGATCATTGGGAGGCAGTGAAGTGGATTCTACGGTACATCAAAGGTACCATAACTGTTAATTTGGCATTCGAGAAGGATACTACAGGTAAGAAAGAGTGTATTGATATGTCGATTCCGGTTATACGGGAGACCTTGACAAGCGTCGGTCCATAATGGAGTATGTTTTTATATTTGCCCAAGCACCGATGAGTTGGCACTCTATTCTACGATCTACTGTCGCTTTATCTACTACGGAGGCCGAGTATATGGCCATGATAAAAGCTATGAAGGAGGCAATTTGGATTCAAGGGCTGCTTGACAACTAGGAGATTGATCATGATCTATTGAAGATTAATTGTGATAGCATTAGTTCTATCTATTTGGTAAAGAACTAGGTTTATCATGCAAAGATGAAGCACATTGACGTCAGGTTCTACTTTATTAAGGAGATTCTTGATGAAGGTGACATTGACTTAAAGAAGATTCACACCAAGAAAAATCCCGCCGATGCTTATCAAGGTTATTCTAGGAGTGAAGTTTGAGCATTGCATGAAGTTACTCCATATCTTTTCAGTTGCTTGAGTTCAGTGGAGCTCGTTTGGATGAACTATAGATGGCTTGATCCCTCGAGTAGGGGGTACATAGGCAACCAGATTGGTGCATCCTCATTGAGTGAACATAGTGCTATGTTGTGTTCGGCTCAAATTTGAGAAATCTTCAATGAGGTAGAGAATTGTGGGGACAGAGTGTAAAATCTTGTTGATAGAGTTTTTTAACTCATTGGAGGAGTTAGCAAAGAGGCAGGTAGCTGCAGCAGATGCTGGAGCTGTCGACAGACATCTCTAGCGCTATCGACTGCGATTTTCCAGACACGCCAATAGAAAGGGTCAGGCTGTCGACAGGCCTCTCTGGCGCTGTTGATAGTGATTTACCGAGAGTAGGGTGTGTCTCAGGCTATCGACAGATCTCTAAGTTGTCAACAGTGCTTGGGTTCTGGGCGAATCCATGACAAGTTCTGAATTTGTTTCTTGTCCAAATTCAGAGGTTTCGTTTTCCTTTTATTCGTAGACTCTGTAGCTATATATTGAGGGGTATTGTCCCTATGTATTGTATACTATAATTGATTGATTAAAAGACCTCTCTTCCCTTTTGCCCCAAGGACGTAGGCAATTGCCGAACCTCGTTAAATCTGTGTTTTTCTTTCTTTTGTCTCTCTGGTTTGTTCTTGTTGTATTCGTGATTATTCTGCGGCAAAATTCTGGTGTTTCCACGCAGCCCTCCGGTGGCATTCCCAACAACATATACCTTTCAAGCAATCTGAAAGATAGTTGAAGCCTAAGTCGTGGTGACCTTTTGCTTTGCTTGTGCCTGTATGTTGTACTAGTATTTATTGTGGACTTAAGTCTTCACCAGAAAAAGAAAAAAGGGGAAAAAAAAAAGTATGGGCTCCCAATTAATCACGCCATGTAAATTAAAAGAAGAAGAGAGCTCAAAAAGCAATCTGATTTATTTCCCATAATATGCTAAAACAAAGCGCCCGCACAAAGTACATGAGGATATGAGGGAGGAATGGAAATCCTCAATCAATTATTATGATCAAATTTAACATCCACCACCGCCACCACCTCCTCCTCCTCCCCCACCACCGCCACCACCACCTCCTCCACCTCCTCCTCCTCCCCCACCACCCCCACCACCACCACCGCCACCTCCGCCGCAACCCTGTGAACACCAATAACATGAAGTTAAACCACACAAACATATTATGTGTAGGCTTTAATAAAAAATTGCCTAAATGAGAGATAGAATATATAATCACCATTCTCCTGTTGTCAATTAGTGAATGATATCTGCAAGATGTAATTACTTGGTGTGAGGAATTTTGATGGAGTTTGGGACTGAATTTATAACAATTGCAAAGGGTTAAACTACAGAATAAAGAATGACCTCCATGTATATATGGTCATCTCTAGCTTATATATTTTATTCTGACCAGTTCTAAGTCATCTCTGGTTAATGATAAAATAATATCATTAACGCATGGCTTCCTCCAGAGACCAGAAATTTAACAATGACCTCAATCCATTGACTAGTGAAGGTATTCAATATTGCAGGTGATCTCACACGCTTTGAGCTTTAAATAATTTTAGCTTTATCTTTTTTTTTCAAAATTTAATTATTCTAGTTTATGATGACTTGCTAATTTCTACGAGTTCTTTTTCTAAGGTTTTTTATATTCTTAGTTAATGACGACATACTATAAGGTCTAGTTAAATGATGGCGTTTTATTTGCCCTTTTTAATTGCATGCTTCACCACATAGAGCATAGACCTACTCCAATAAAATTTCTATTATTTTTAATTTTTCTGCATATTTTTGATGTCTTAGGGCCTTGACCTACCCAACTCAAAATTCCTTTATATTGTAATCTCTCAAAATTTATAAATGCCACTTTAGCACGATGATAGATCTTCTTCTTTTAGATAAAACCGTGAGGCAAAAAAATCCCGACATTTCATTAATGAGACCTTAACAAAACATCCCACCAAGAAGAGTACAAATATGTAACACATAAATGATAGATCTGTAGAGAGGATCAAAAACAAGGAAAATAGAGTTTTTAAACTCTATGATAGAATTTCAGTCTATCGGGCAGTCGACCGACATGCATGGAGAGTTGATACCCAGAGAATCGGTCGATCAGTCGGTCGACTAATATTGACAGAGAGGAGAAACCTAGTTGGGTCGGTCAACCGACCGGCAACCGATATTTCAGTTAGTCCTGAAGTTTGTGCGGTTGATAGGTTGGTCGACCGCATACTTTGAGCGTTCGACCGACCGGTTGACCAACGGTCGGCTCAGAGCTAATTCTGGACCCGACCTGGAGCTGAATTGGGGGTTTCTTCTCCTCCCTATAAATAAAGGGATGGGTTCATTTCTAGGGATGAAACCAAATTGAGTGAGTTCTTGAGAGAATATTGTAATCCTCTTGTATATTTTGTGTAATCATCAATAAATCTCTCTTCTGCCTCGGGGACATAGGCACCTTGCTGAACCTCGTAAATCTGGGTTGTGTTCTTTCACTGTTCTCAGGTTCAACAAGTGGTATCAGAGCTCTAGGCAATACTTGAGCTTCGTTTGGTGGAGTGGATCTTGATTTGGAGCTTGGTTCTTGGAGATCTAAGCTTTGGAGTGGATAAAAATTGGATTTTTATTTTGAAGGATCTTATCTTCAATATTTGGGTGGAGAGATCAATTGAAAACTCTTTTTAGGGTTTCATAAAAAAATCCTATCTTTATCTCATAGATCAATTTCATAGTTGTTATACTTGCTTAGTTCTGAGAATTCAGAGAAGAAATGACCGAAGAAGGAGATGGATAGGTTTTTTTTTGTGAAGAACATACAAAACTATCATCACATGAAGATTGATGTGGTGAAGTTTAATGGAACAAAGAATTTTGGACTTTGGAGATGCAAAGTGTTGGATGAGCTAAATGTGTAAAACTTGAAAGATTCTCTTGAGTTGCAAGAGAAACCGACAGATTTGGAGGAGAAAGGTTGAAAAAAGATGAACAGAACTGCATGTGGTGTGACTAAGTCTTGCTTATCACAAGACCTAAAGTATGATGTGATGACAGAGACTTCTGCGAAGAAGATTTGGGAGACTCTCGTGGGCAAGTACTTAACAAAGAGCGTTGAGAACGCTTGCACTTGAAAAAGAGATTGCATCGTTTCCAGTTGAAGAGGGGGTTTCAATTAGTGATCACATCAATAACTATACTAAGCTTCTCGCAGATTTAGTGAATGTGGATGTTGTTATCGATGATGAGAATAAAATCTTAATACTGTTGAGTTCTCTACAAGATGAGGGTAATGAGACCTTTGTTCTCACTTTGATAGACGAAAAAACATCACTAAGTTATTCTGAAGTTACTATCGCTCTTGTGAATTTTGAGTTGAGACGAAAGGATAAAAAGTCCTTGAATATCACACCAACAAAGGTATTAACCGTGAGAAGGAGGAGCCCAAACCAAAGAAGAAAAAATCGTGATAGATTAAAATCGAAGTCACGATACGGCAATAGAAGTTTGACTCAAGATCAGTGTACATTTTGCAAACTGACCGGACATTGAATGAAAGATTGTCTGAAACTCAAGAAGAAGAACAAGTTGAAGCAGAAATCAGTGAAACCATAAGAGGTGAATGTCTCCAAGTCAGATGGGAATGATTCTGATTCTTCTGCATTCTCGTTCTCTATTACAACGTCAATGTGCTACTCAGATGTGTCAGTAACTCTCCGCCACTACGTCCACCTTCATCAGGTAACCCCCCACCACCTCCATCTCTCTCAAACAACTCTCGCCTACAACCCCCACCACTAAATCAACCACCTCCAATTCAACCTCCGCCAGTTCAAACACCTCCGCTACTGTCATCTCATATCAACCATCATCATATCCATCACACCCAAACCAACCACCTCCATACCACCCATATAAATACCCTTCAGCACCAACTACCCTTCACGACACCCCCATTCACAACTTCTCTGATGAGGAGTTCAATAACCCTGTTTATCAATATGATTATTTTGGAGATGAAGGCCCCATCTATGGAAGACATGGGAGGTATACTAATCCTAATCCAAATAGGGGAGGCAGGTTTCCTAACCCAACAAGGAGGCTAGAGTCACTTTTCATAACCATGGTAGGGAAGGAAGGTACCTATATTCTCAAGAATATCGGATGAAGGTTGACATCCCCTTTTTCAGTGACAATCTAGATATTGAATCTTTTCTGGATTAGATTTACAAGGTGGACAAATTCTTTGACATTTTCCCTTGAAAAACAAGTCAAATTTGTGGTGTACATGCTCAAGGGAGGAGCAGCCGCATGGTGGGATCAATTGAAAGTCTCATGAAGGCGTCAAGAAAAACCAACCTGTGGTGACATGGAGAAGTATGAAGCAACCCCTACAAGGTAGATTCCTTCTATTTGATTATCAATAGATCCTCTACAATCAATTTGAACAATGCAGACAAGGTACAAGGTCCGTGATAGCATACATGAAGGAGTTTTATCGCCTCGCATCGCGATGTGATTTGTCTCTGCCAGAGGAGAAGCAAACTGCAAAGTACACCCATGGGTTAAAATACCCTATCTAGGAGCACGTGGCCCTCCAGATGTGTACTTTGTCGATGAAGCCTAAAACAAGGCCATGAATATTGAGAGGTTGCAGAACAAGGCATTATCCTTCAAGAATATAGTATAAAGAACATCTAGTGGCATAAGAACTTAACAAGAGTCTACATCAAGTGAGCGACCTCCCACCCGGAAGGCCGTTGATGTGGCATCGATAACCCTGGCTACAACACTTGTCCCTCTACCAAGGCCAGGGAGAATTCTTACACCAAACTCGGTGTTGGCAAGTGTTACAGATGTGGTGGACCTGAACACAAGTCCAATGAGTACCCAAAGAAAGACAAGTTAATATGGCGGACTATGAGAAGAAGACGAAGTGGAGATCATGACTGAACCGAAAGATTGCGACTTCACCGAAGAATATAGAGAATCAGCCACTTGAGTGATTCAACGGTTGCTTTGCAACCAAAAGAAGCCTGACACTACACAACGGCATGAAATCTTCTACTCTAGGTGTTTAGTCAAAGGAAAGGTATGCAATCTCATCATCGATAATGGCAGCTGTAAGAATATTCTCTCTAGCGCATTAGTGGACTATTTGAAGCTAACGGAACCGCATTTGCACCCATACACCATTGGGTGGATAAAAAAGGGTCCTTGTATCAACGTAACAAATCTTTGCCATGTTTCTATCTCAATTGGCAAATTTTATCAAGATTCAATTACTTGTGTGTTGTCGACATGGATGCATGTAACATACTTTTGGGGAAACCTTCGAAACATGATGTCGATGCTACCCATCGAGGCAAGAGGAACATCTACATGACATGTGGGAGGGAAAGAGGATTGCTATGAAGCCCATCCCACCTGCACCAAAGCCGACCAAGGAAGAGAAGCCAAAGTTCATCTCTGTATGCAAACGAGGTGAATTCTTGGTAGAATCCAAATAAACGAAACAAAGGTTTGACTAGATAGTCAAAGAGGAGGTCAGACCATCAGTTGAAGTCCCCTAGAAGATGAAGCCAATATTGGGGGAATTCTAAAGAATAGTTCATGACAAACTCCCGGATGAGTTATCGCCCATGAGGGATATCCAACACCACATTGACCTTATCCCTGGAGCGAGTCTATCCAACCTTCCACACTACAAGATGAATCCCAAAGAGAGTGAAATATTAAGGGAGAAAGTCGAAGAGTTGATCCAAAAGGGGAATATAAGAGAAAGCTTGAGTTCATGTGCGGTACCAGCCCTTCTGATGCAAAAGAGAGATGGGAGTTGGCACATGTGTGCAGACACCCGGGCCATTAACAAGATCACCATCAGGCATCGATTTTCATTACCGCATCTCGATGATATGTTGGATTAATTAGGAGGATCATGTATGTTTTCAAAGATCGACCTAAGGAGAGATTATCACCAAATCCGCATTAACCGGAGATGAATGGAAGACATCATTCATGACTCTGAAGGATTGTATGAGTGGTTGGTCATGCCCTCTGGGATATCCAATGCAACGAACACTTTCATGAGGCTCATGAATCTAGTATTAAATCCTTTCTTGGGCAAATATGTGGGGTTCCACTTTGATTACATCCTCATCTATTACATCCTCATCTATAGTGCTAGAGAGGTTAAGGATTTACGACATCTACGGGAAGTCTTCACAATGCTCCAAGCCAACGAATTGTATATTAATATGCAGAAGTGCAACTTTATGACTTTAAGCCTGATATTCTTAGGCTTTGTTGTCAGTTCTCAAGGGATCCATATAGACGAGGAGAAAGTGAGGGCAATCTGATATTGGATTACCCCCAATTGTGGTACTTAAGTAAAAAGTTTTCATGGCCTTGCTATTTTCAACAGGCGATTCATCCGCTACTTTAGTAGCTTGGTCGCCCCTGTGACAGATTGATTGAAGAAGAATGGTCCTAATATTTAGACTAAAGAAGCTGGAAGATCTTTTGTTCTCATAAAAGAAAAGCTTATGAGAACGCCCTTGTATTAGCTTTTCCAAATTTTAAAAAAGGTATTCGAGTTAAAGAGTGATGCTTGTGGAGTAGGCATTAGAGAAGTACTATCACAAGAAAAGAGACCCATTGCCTTCCTCAGTGAAAAGTTAAATGAGGCATGATAAAAGTGGTCCATTTATGAGCATGAACTATATGCAGTGTACCTATAGGTCACCTTGAGAGGGGTGAATAGGTGACATACTAATCAAATACAAAACTAATGCAGAATTAAAACTAATATAAAAACTAAAATTACACACAACGTATAACCAAAGAGTGAAGCCGAATTCTTGGTAAAGGGCTCTGGACTATCTCCTTAAGATTCATCTAAACTAAGAGTTGAGGTGCCACTATGACTCTCTTGGTTGAAAACTAGTGTGAGCGCAATATTAAGCATGCAATGAATGTACAGGGAATAAGAGCAATGTTAGATATTAAACAACCTATGCAAGTATATCAATTTAGCAAAAGAAATATCAAGCAAATAGAGATATAGACAATAAAGAGCATGCAAGATATTAAACACAAGTTAGTGAGAGAGAGATGAGCAATCGCAAACACGGGAGAATTGTTTCGAGGTTCGAGCAACTTGCTTTATGTCCCCGCCTTTACCACTACGAAGGATTTCCACTAAAAATTAACTCGCAAGATCACTCGGTGCTGCAGCACCTACAACGAGCTCCCTGAAGAACTCTTGGACCCGTAAGTCCCTCACTTGTTCTCGCAAGAACAACACACGCGAACCCGTAAGCTCGCCGAGGCCGTAACCTCTACAACTTCTCAAATACAAGAGGTGGAATATTTGTAATCACTTCTCTTGATCACAAAACTGACTCTCCCAATAAGGATCCTAGAGGATGAATATAGCAATGAAAAGGCTCAAGCTTGCGTGAGAAAAATAAGATAGATTTGTGGAGGAAAAACTAAATTTTTCTTTTTAAAACACAAAGAAATACTCTTTGTAAACTCTCTTTTTGATATGAAAATGAAGCTCTAAAACTTGCTAAGAAACTCTATAAAAGAGCTCTTGAAAATAACCTAAAAAAGCTTTTTCAAATCTGGCCAAAATAGCCTTTTAAATAGGGCTTCAGAAAACTATCCATTGGCCTCTGTTTTCTGGCCAGATGACCTGTCGGTCGATCGACCAACGGTCATATTTCAGATCGTTGGGGTTGCCAGTCGACCGCCCAGTTGACGGCAACCTGGCCATTGCCCTATTGGTCGACCGCTAGGTCGATTAGGCCAAACAGACCAAGCTCTTTCAGTCGATCGATCGGGTTGGTCGAGCGAGTCGGTCGAACGCTGTGGGCTGTGCACATTCTTGTGCACGTTGGTCGACCATTCGGTTGACCGAGCCCTGGTTCGGTCGACCGTCAGAAGCCCCAAAAAATAATTTTTAGCAACTTTTAAAATACATTTTAAATCTCTTAAATTCCTAATAAATTTACAAAAATAAGTTTATTGAAACACAATATAGTACAAATATGTGTGATCAAAAATCAACATATATTACAAACAATTTGAACTATTTTTTAGGCATAGAGATTTAGACTTAAACCAAAATCGTATTTTTCAAAATAAACTTTAAAATGAAAAATCCATTTTTTCAAAACTTGTTCAAATATAAAAATAAGATATTGAAACACATTTGAAGCATAGTGTGTATGGAAATGATCCAATACACATTGAAAATAAAATATACTTGTTTTTAACAATAAGCACAAATAAATTTTGATAAATACAAAACTTGAAACTATAAACTAGAAACATCGAAATAAGTTTTTCTGAATAATATGAAGCATCAATGTGTATGGATGAAATCCAAAATACAAATAAACTATGTAAATTCATTTTGATGAAATCTATTCATGAAACCAAAGATGTATTTTTTGAAAATCCAAAATCAAAACTATATTTTTTAAGAACAAAAACTATTTAACATGAAATGTTTTGTGTGTTTGTGTGTATACGAGCTTGAGCATTTCACAACTAATTTATCCTTTACATTTTATCTAAAACAAAAATCTTAAACTTACAAACTCGGACTCAAGTCTTCTTAAAATTCTTCTCTTGAAGATCTTCTTTTCATCCTGACTTGAACCAAGCTTGAACCAAATGAGCTAGACTCCTCGTCGAGTACTTAATGCGATTTTGAAGCATGAGCTCTTGAATCAACATGTGCTAACTTCAAAACTTGATTATGAATCTTTCGTTGAAACTAAATACCGACTAAGATATTGATAAATATCTGAAACTTATTAAACATATGATCATTAGTAACTGTAACTACATGAGTTAATCATAATCAAAATCAGAGTGATGGGCTTTTGGGACAACAATCTCCCCCTTTTTGATTATGACAAAACTCATGGAGTTATATAAGCATGGATTAAAGATAAGATTCATAGGAAGCTCCCCCTTAACTCATGTACAGAAAAAACAAATAGATATTCAATGAAAGCACACATAAACTAAACAACATAAACATATATATATGCATAAACACAACTAAACTTGCATATATAAACTCAAAATTCTTTTCCTCCTTTTTGTCAATTCATCAACAAAGGGGTGAAGAAAAACAAACAAGATAAATGCATATGCGATAAAATTCATGAAGAGGAGAGACATTAAGTTAACTCCCTCTGCGTATATGCATTAAATGGAGAAGGGATGACTAGAACTAACCCACATAAGTATAATATACAATGTATCGACGAAGATGTTAAGCTCCCCCTACACACGTGTAGCACTTAAAAAAGAGAGGTCAAGTTCTACTATATGTAAAATACACTCAACTTGAATCTATATATAGAGGAGATGTTAATCTCTTCTTGCATATAAGCAATACATATCAAACAATTTTTTTAAAAAAAATTGATACCACTTAAAACAAATTTTGAAGTTACTTGTAGTCAACAAAATAAATTTTGATACCAATTGAAATTAAATAATAGTTGATAAAATAAATGTTAATATCACTTGTAGATAAACATAACTATAATCTTTTTAAGTTAATTTTTTTTTTTTTTTGAATAACAACAAAACACAAGCATAAGCTTGTAGAAATACCAATTAACATTAAGAACAAAATCAAGCTTAGCATAAACAATTTGTGCTATAAAATATGTGTGGTCAATGATAAGCTAGCACAAGAAAACATAAATAAAGTTTTTTAAATTATATATATGTATATATGAAAATGAAAATACCACTTGAAAATATGATGCATACATATATAGAAAACACGTATGAGTAAGCAAAAATGAAATATCATTAAAATATGTATAATCATAACATCCATCCTATCATGCACATGTTAAAGAGATATTCAATAAGGCATAGAAGGCATGATCGTCCAACCAACGCCCTTATAGGGTAGAAGTTTTCAAAAAAAAAGTTTTGAAAATAGATATAGATTAAAAACACTACCAAGTGAAGAATAAATAACTAGTTTAAGATAGTTTTTGAAAACTAGTTAAAGATGTTTCAAATATGAAACCAAAACATATATATCTCATGAAACATGTATATTACACAAGAGTTGACACTGAAAATCCATGAACCTCATAAATGCTCATAAAAAAAATACATGAGTAAACATAAAGGTGAGTGTACAAGAATTATGTAATCAATATACGCATGGAGATAAGTCAATGTAGCTCAATTAAAAAAAATATGAAATCCTTTTTTTTAAAAAAAATTATATATCATAGCTTATGCAAGAATCATCAAAACTAGTATATACAATATACAATCAAACAAATAATTGAGTACACGAAAAAAATAGAGCATGTATAGCAGGTAACTTAAAAATTGTACATGTATAACACAAGTTTTAACAAGATTTGCACAGGATATATGATATAAATATTTAAATCAATATATGCTTTAACTAAAACGTACAAAACATGAACAAAGAATAGGCATGTAAATCTATTGAAAAGATTTACAAAAACACATGCATAGCTAACAACCAATCAACTCAATATTAAGCACAAAACAATATATGATTGAGTTTAGGTCACTACACTATCAATAAACATGAAAATATTTTAAAATGGAGGATAAAATGGTTACCAATATGATGTAGCCAATCTATTTCTCTAAAATAAGGTTGTCCTCCCTCCAAAACTCCTTGATAGCGATGCATCTATTGGTTTGTCCATAAAGCCTCAATTGTATCTACCACCAAGGCATCAATCCTCTCACATTTTGTGAAAACTCACATCTATATAAAAAACAAGAGGTGAGAATTTTGGTACGCATGTTTTCTTGGGTCCATGGGGGTTAGTAGCAATAAGAATCCAAAGATTTTAATTTCCAAAATTTATAGAATTTATTCTATCAAAACAAAATTTTACAAGATAGCCTTTGCAGCCACAATGTGTACATGTGTATGAAATGACACCTAGAAGGGGGTGAATAGGTGTAATGTTAATTATGCATAATTTAAGAATGAGATGATGCAACGATCACTCAAAATAAGATTAGAAGTCGGATACCCCGTGAAGGGCTATGAACTCCTTCCTCGTGATTCCTCTAATAAGAGTTTGAGGTGCGCAATGCAATCTTGTTGTGAGAGTATAGAATGACAATATAAGAATGAATGAATAGAAAGTAAAAGACACAAGTAAACCAATCGCAAACACAGAGATTTATTTCGAGCTTCGAGCACCCAGCTCTACGTCCCCGCCTTCACCCAGAAGGATTTCTAATCCACTAGAATATCCATAAAGGATTACAATCACTAGGAGTACCCAACTCCTCAATCACACTCCTCTAGTCTAGAGGTAGTGTAGCCACAAGTACAATAATCACTTGGTGATCAAAAGACCACAAACTACTCTTTCTCACCAACAAAAGGATCCTAATGATAGAATAGATGTAATAGCTCAAGTTGTGAGAAAAACCAAGGAGTTTGGAAGATGAAATCTCAAAGAAAACTCTTGGGAAAATACTAGATAAATATCAAGAATATAAACCAAAAATTCAATTCCCAAAAGACTCTTTTCTTTGAATTTTCAACCTTTGAAGACACAAATCAAAACTTTTAACCCAAAAACCTATTTTGAATTTGCTGTAAAAACACTTAGAAAGATTGGAAGAGAAGGTCTCAAAATTGTTGTTGAAAAAACTCCAAAGAAACCTCTTTTTATAGGCATTTAAAAATAAAGCTGTTGGCAGCAAATATGGTCAATTCTGACCATCCAGTCGACTGGCCAACGGTTGAAATATGACCGTTGCCTACCTCCAGTCGACCGCCCGGTCGACCAGTCTAAGCCTTCGGTCGACCGCCCGGACCCGAGAGTAAGAAAACTTCAGGCGGTCGACCGTCCGGTCAACCGGCCTAAGAGGCTGGCAACGTGCACACTCTTGTTCACATCGGTCGACCGGCCTGGTCGACCGCCAGCACAAAACAGGCAGGGATAAAGGACATAAAAACTGATCTTTTTGATTCAATTAAAATCCCATAAATTCATATTAATTTCACAAAATAAGCTCTTTAAAATACTCTGAAGTGAAAATATGTGTGAGCAAAATTCAACACATATTACAAACATTTTGAATTGTTGTGATTTAGAAGTTAAGCTTAAAACCGAAAACCATATTTCCAAAACTTGTATTCTGAAATGAAAAATCATTTTCTCCAAACATGTATAGATACAAAAATAAGATATTGAAACTCTTTTTGAAACATAGAGTGTATGGATAAAATCTAATACACATGAAAGATATTATATATTTTTGATATGAAATCCAAAACCGGTTAAATGTAAATCAAACATATAGAAACTAGTGTGTGTGTGTGTGAACTTGAACATATCATCACTATCTATCTTACACTAGATCTAAACAACACAAACCGAAGTCTTCTTGTAGAACTCTATCTCCAAGTCGAGTCGATCCAAACACGATCCAACGAGTTAGACTCGAACCGAGTGCTAAATGTGATCTTGATGCGCAAGCTCTTGAATCAACACGTGTAAGCTCCAAAACATCTTTGTTGAAGCTACACACCTACTAAGATCTTGATAGATAACTGAAACTAAATAAGTATACGATCATTAGTAACTATAACTACATGAGTTAATCATCATCAAAACTAGAGTGATAGGCCACTGGCCAATAATCTCCCCCTTTTTGATGATGACAAAACTCATAGAGTTATATATGCATGGATTAAAGTTGAGCTTCATATAAGCTGCCCCTTAACTCATGCATAGCATAAACAATAAGGATATTCAATGAAGTACATAAGGTAAACACAAATGTATTTACATAAACATGGATTAAAGCATGCACATATAATCTCAAATAAAAACTCAAAATTCTCTCCCCCTTTTATCAATTCATCAACAAAGGGGTAAAGTAAAAATGAGCAATAAAGATGTATATGCGATATACATTCATGAAGAGGAGAGACATTAAGTTAACTCCCCATGCATACATGCATTACATGAAAAGAGATGACTAGACCCTAACCACATAAAGCATAATATACAATGTATAAGTGAAAATGTTAAACTTCCCCTACACACGTGTACTACATACAAAAGAGATGTCAAGCACATCAATATAAAAAGCGCACTCAACATGAATCTATATATAGAGAAGATGTTAAGCTTCTCTTACATATAAGAAATATATATCAAAACATTATGAAACCACTTTAAAACAAATTTATGAATTTTTTCTTAAAGTCTACAAAATAAAGTTTGATATCAATGAAAGTGAAACATGTTATGTTTTTTTTTTTTGGATACCACTTGAAAATATCTTGTAAATTCTTGATACCAACTGAAAATGAAACATTTTACATTCTTGATACCAACTGAAATTAAAAGCTAAATTTTTAGGTAAACACAACTTATTTTGCAGTAAGGATACCAAATTTAGAATAATACCAATTTAAGATTATTGATACCAATATTGAAAATATTAACATATATTAAAACAAAGTACTTTTCATCATAAAAGGTGGGAGTAAGATATCTTGTTTTCCTTTTTTAACTTTAAATAATCTTTCTTCTTAGAATCAAAACTTTCTGAAAGTTCAATGAAAGCTTGTAATAACACTACTTTGCTTATTTCAATATCATCAGAAGAAGGTTCGAAAGTTACCTTAGGTGTGTTTGTCATGAAACACACGTTAGCCGTGTCAACTTCATCTTCGGATTCACTTTTCGAATCCCAAGCGGCTTTGAACGCCTTCTTTACAAACGGTTTCTTTTGCTTCATGGAGGAAGATATCTTGTTCTTGAAATCTGGACAATCAGCCATGATGTGTCCAGGTTTCCGACAGTTGTAGCATGTGATCTTCTTCTCCTCCTTCCCTTCCCATCACCTTCTATGATTGAGTTTTTCTTGTGGTACATTCTTTTTACATTTCGCACAAGAAGAGATAGCTCTTCATCTTCTTCTTCTTCTTCTTCTTCATCATCGAAGATGGTGGAGGTAGGTTTGAAAGCAATAGATTTTTTCTTTTGAGGCGCCGTTTCTTCTCTAGCCTTTTTTCCATCTTATGAGTCTTAAGGTTACCAATAAGACTAATGAGGTCCATCTTGTCTTTGTCTTTCAATTCCTTCAAGGTGGTAGCTTTGATTTCCCATGATGGCGTGCATGAATCACCTTAAGCACTTTTTTGGTTGTTGTTGATTTCATCACTTAGAGAAGTAAGAAAATTTGTGATTTTAGTAAACTTAGTAATCATATCATCAATAGATTCATTTTCTTGCATTCTAAAACATTCATATTGGGAACACAAGAGATCAATTTTAGCTCTCTTGACTTATTATGTTCCCTCATGAGTGACCAATAAGTGTTGCCAAATCTCATAGATGGATTTGCAATGGATAACCCGTGTTAAGTCATCCTCATTCAATGCTAAAAGCAAGGCATTTTGAGCCTTTAAATTTGCATCAACTTCCTTGGAGGTAAGATCGGACCAAGTGTTAGTCAGTCAGTCGGTTTTAGGAGTTAGAGAGAGAAGCTCTCCCCAGGCGAAATTCCCCCCCATGGTGGAATCTCACCTTGGCTCTTCCAAGTACTGCTGGCCTCTGGTTCATGGTCTTCTTCAGCTCCTCTAGGCACGCTCCTTGCCTCAGAGGTTGGTTTCCCATCCCCCAAGTGGGGGCTGGTGGGAGGGACAGTGGATCTCGGTCTTGGATCTTTCAAATTGATATCATCTAGCTCTTCCCCATGAAGCCTACAACCAGATCTCGGTCTGGACAGCCAAGGGATCATGTTGGGAGGTTCATTAAGGGGGGATCTATGGTGGGTGCGTCGGGTACTATCCTGGTTATGCCGAAGATGATGGTGGCAGAACCGGTTGAGGCTGCGGCAGTGAACATGGATCACCAGGATTCTGCCGAAGATGATGTAGCTGCTGTTTCTGGCCGGAATCTTCTGGTGCAGACGGCAGTAGAGTAGGTTGCGGGTGTGGATTCGGAGCAGCAGGGTTCTTCGGATAATGAGGTTAGTTGTCACGAATTGGAGGAGAGTGACTGTGTTTCTTCTTCTATTAATGGTAGTGAGGAGGAAGAGGAGTTGGAGGAGATAGGGAACCAGAATTCTGATCTGTTTAATGCAGATGGGGGGCTGTTGGCAGATCAGGTGTTTGATCATATGCCACAGTCAAGCCCGACTGTTCCTGGTGTGCAGCTGGGTGCTGGTGACAACGTGGGGGTCCAGGTGGGGTCTGATGGGGCTGCCCAGAAGGCCACTTGGGCTAACTTATTTAAGGATAATCGAAATTTGGGCAAGGGGATTAAACTCGATGAATGGGAAGTAGAAGGTGACCTTGTGATGTTAGAGGAGGATGATGTGGATGTGGTTGAGGAGGCCTGGGGTTTCTGTTTGGTGGGCCTATTTGCGGGCAAGTTTCCGGGTATGGCGGCTGTCCGTAAATTGAGGGAGGGATGGAAGGTGAACTGCACTCACTGGAGACACCGGTCGGGGTGGTTTGTTTTCAAATTCCTATCGGAAGAGGATAGACGAGAGGTCTTGAATGGTGGACCGTACTTTGCGTACGGGAGTAATTTGATACTGAAAATATTGCCGAGATGCTTCAGGTTCGAGGGAAAGGATGTATCTTCGGTTCCGATATGGATCCAGCTACCGGGACTCCCCCTTGATTGTTGGAATGCGCGTTCCCTCGGCAAGATTGTGTCCAGGGTGGGGAAACCCATTACTACTGATAAAATGACTCTGACAAAGGAGAGGCTCTCCTTTGCTAGAGTATTGGTCGAGGTGGATGCTTCGTCAGAAATTGTTTCGGATGTCGAAATTCGGCTTCCGACGGGGGTGGTGTACATCAATTGGTGACGGCCGAGTTCAGTCCCAAATTTTGTAAAAAGTGTAAGACCTTTAGGCACCTGGTTGGTGCCTGCGGCATGGGGGCTGAGGGGAGGAAACATGCGGTGTATGTTGCTAAGAGGCAGCTTCAGAATGAAGGGGGGTCTGGGATACAGACTGGTGGTGGTGGCCGGCCTATCCATTCTGTGCCTGTGGCTGAGGAGGTCCGGCCTGCTGCTGGCCGGCCTGCCTCTTCTGTGCCTGTGGGGGGAGGGCCTCTTGATGGAGTACCTTGCCTAGAGAAGCCTCTGGATGCAGGGTCTGTGGATCTCGTGGCTGACAATGGGCCAAAGGAGGTCCAGGATTGGCTTATGTCTGGGCCAAAGGTGGTCCAGGATGCTTCCATTGATTTGCCGAATGTGGGGACAGTCCCAGCTGTGGATACGGTTAAGGCGATCCTCTCTGCTGTTGCACTGGCTATGGGGATGACCATGGAGTTCAATGATGCTGCTGACTCTGATGACCGTATGGATAGGGGGCCTGGGGGGGCTGGTCTGCCGCCAGTTAAATCTGGATTGGCGGCAGTTCCAGCCGCTACTTGCCCAGAGGAGTGCATGAATGCTGGTCTTCAAGATGGGGCGGAACCAGATTCATCTACACTTTGCCCAGAGGAGGGCCTGGTTACCTATGAGGGGGGTGAGACTAGAGTTGGTAAAAAGGGGAAGAATAACAAAAGGTCTGATCTGTCTGAAGGGGCTGATGTCCAGCATCAAACTGATGGCGAGGGCATCCACTTTGCACCTGCACAGGGGGGGCCTGCTAGGAAGTATCATTGGCCAGACGATGAACTGGATGGCAGTTCGATGGGTTGGAATGTGGTTGGTAAGAAGGGAAAGCGAAAGAAGAAGTTGGGTTAGGGTACTGTGGCTGCTATCTAGCGACAGAGCCTGTGGAGTTGGGAGTTTGTTGTGATCCTCTTGTTGGCATCACAGATAGGTTCTTTTTGATATAGCTCTTGTTTGGGCTGTTGTATGGTTACTTGTTTGAACTGCTTATAGGCAGTTTGTAGATATTTTTTTTTTTGGGAAATATATTTACATTTACATTCTCAAAAAAAAAAGATCGGACCAAGTGTCCTCCTCACCTATTGGTGCACTATAGGGCTTGGTCAAAAACTTAGCAACTCGGCTACCTAGAAATTTCAAAAATATGTTCATCCTAACTTTCCATATGGGAAAGTTGAGTCCATCAAATTTGGGTGGGGTCTTAATGTTATCGGCCATCTCTACTAGTGTATGAATGAAGATATGAAAATAGTGATTAGCAACTTATAAGATCTCTCTAAGGATGTAAAGCCAAGAACTAGAGTCCTAGCTCTGATACCAATTGAAATGACACCTAGAGGAGGGGTGAATAGGTGTAATGCTAATCAATGAACAATTTAAAAATGAGATGATGCAACGATCACTCAAAACAAGATTAGAAGCCGGATACCCCGTGAAGGCTCTGAACTCCTTCCTCATAATTTCTCTAAATAAGAGTTTGAGGTACGCAATGCAATCTTGTTGTGAGAGTATAGATCGACAATATAAGAATGAATGAATAGAAAGTAAAAGACACAAGTAAACCAATCGCAAACACAGAGATTTGTTTCGAGGTTCGAGCACCCAGCTCTACGTCCACGCCTTCACCCAGAAGGATTTTCGATCCACTAGAATATCCACAAAGGATTACAATCACTAGGGAGTACCCAACTCCTTAATCATACTCCTCTAGTCTAGAGGTAGTATAGCTACAAGTACAATAATCACTTAGTGATCAAAAGACCACAAACTATTTTTTCTCACCAACAAAAAGATCTTAATGATAGGTTAGATGTAATAGCTCAAGTTGTGAGAAAAACCAAAGAGTTGGGAAGATGAAATCTCAAAGAAAACTCTTGGGAAAATACTAGATAAATATCAAGAATATAAACCAAAAAACCAATTCCCAAGTCTTTGAATTTCCAACCCTTGAAGACACAAATCAAAACTTTTAGCCCAAAAACTTCTTTGAATTTGCTACAAAAACACTTAGAAAGATTGGAAGAGAAGCTCTCAAAATTGTTGTTGAAAACACTCCAAAGAAACCTCTTTTTATAGGCATTTAAAAATAAAGCCATTGGCAGCAAATATGGTCAATTCTAACCATCTGGTCGACCGGCCAACGGTCAAAATATGACCGTTGCCTACCTCCGGTCGACCGCCCGTCGACCGGTCTAAGCCTTCGGTTGACCGCCCGGTCGACTGCCCTTACCTGAGAGTAAGGGAACTTCAGTCGGTCGACCGTGCGGTCGATCGGCCTAAGAGGCTGGCAACGTGCACGCTCTTGTGCACATCGGTGACCGGCCCGGTCGACCGCCAGCACAAAACAGACAGGGATAAAGGATATGAAAACTGAACTTTTTGATTCAATTAAAATCCCATAAATTCATATTAATTCCACAAAAATAAGCTCTTTAAAATACTCTGAAGTGCAAATATATGTAATCAAAATTCAACACATATTACAAACATTTTGAACCATTTTTGTGATTTAGAAGTTAAGCTTAAAATCAAAAATCGTATTTTCCAAAACTTGCATTTTGAAATGAAAAATCGTTTTCTCTAAAACATGTATAGATACAAAAACAAGATATTGAAACTCTTTTGAAGCATAGAGTGTATGGATAAAATTCAATGCACATGAAAGATATTATATCTATATTTTTGATATGAAATCCAAAACCTGTTAAATGAAAACCAAACATATAGATTCTAGTGTGTGTGTGAACTTGAGCATATCATCACTATCTATCTTACACAAGATCTAAACAATACAAACTAAAGTGTTCTTGTAGAACTCTATCTCCAAGTCGACTCGATCCAAACATGATCCAACGAGTTAGACTCTAACCGAGTGCTAGATGTGATCTTGATGTGCAAGCTCTTGAATCAACACGTGTAAGCTCCAAAATACCTTTATTGAAGCTACATACCTACTAAGATCTTGATAGATAACTGAAACTAAATAAGCATAAGATCATTAGTAAATTATAACTACATGAGTTAATCATCATCAAAATTAGAATGATGGGCACTGGGCCAACGGTGTACGCTCTAGCATACATGTGAGTGCGATGAGTATGAGCATGGTGTGCTGTGACATATGCCATGTAGGATGTGCATGAACATGTAGAATATATTGAAAATATACCTAGAGGGGGAGTGAATAGGTGTATGGTTAATCTAATAGAAAATGATGCTGAATTAAAAACTAATTGCAACACACTAAGTGTAACCAAAGAGTGTAGCCGAATTCCCAGTGAACAGCTTTGGACTAACTCCTCTAGATTCCACAAAATAAGAGTTGAGGTTGTATATGAAGCTCTCTTAGTTCAACACTAGTAAGGGACACAATCAACATGACTAAGACGAAAAAATAATAAAGAAAAAGTTAAAGTTAGAAGATCTTAGTCTTATCTCAATGTAACCGTGTAGCAAGGGTTAGACGGCTCGATCCACAGGGAAGGATGCGATGGAAGCTTTTCGGAACGATGTTTCTATAATTGGCTTGGAAAAAAGAGATATTGATTGTGAGAATTAGATTTAATCAAGTAAAAAAATTATAGTCTACTAACCATCTACCACAACAAAAGAATTAGTCTAAAAGAGTGAACATCATATTGAATGAAGAATTATCTACCCTTGAATTTTTATTGAGAATCAAGTAAGATGAATAAAAATGTTGTAAACCTTAATTAGTGGGCACTAATAAAAATTAAACTATAGTTCATCGTAATTTCAAAGTATAACATAAGGAAAGTCCACTTAAAATTATGCTATCAAAGTGTTTAAATATTAACCATGAATAACTATTTAAAAAGTGCAACCCAAATTAGTTAAACTTAATTATTGATTCATCTTCAAGAACACCAATTTAATCCTAGGGTTTCTAACAAGCATAGGTGTCAACCAGTTCATCTTTTAATCTAAACTAGGGTTGATCGAGAGATTAGCAAACTATAAGTTTAATTAGTTACTCATATTTTTATTTTTATTTTCAATTTTATGAATAAGAAAAGTTGCATCAAACTAAAAGAAGAACAATGAATAAGTTAAACAAAACTAAATTCAACTTAAAAGTAAGAAGAGTAAAAAGAATGAAGAACCTTTTTATTGGATGTCACTGACCAATTACAAAGCTCCTCTGCTTCTTCAACGATCTTCTTCTCCAAATAAATAAAAAAACGAAATAATACAAGAAAATTTGGAAAGAAAAGAGGATCTAAAGAAAACTCTATGCTTGAGCTCTGAGATCCCCTCCTCTGTTGCTCTGTAGGGGTATTTATCAGAGATTTAAGACGTAGAGTCCCAGTACAACTTTCCCACAAAAACGCGTTGCCAGCTCTATCCATACGGTCGTGGAAACGCAGCTATAGCAGTGTTTTCGCGGCAAAATCGTGGCCAACGGCCACGCGCTTTCTCGCGTGGATTCCTCTGGTCCGTCCATCTGGGCGCCTCCTTCTGGATTTTGCATTCGGATCCTCGATTTTGAGAATTCGGGATAACTTGGGAAGCAAGTTATCAAAAATCTGAATTTAAAAAGGATTTGGTCCCTTTATCTTTATCTTGAAGCCTCTCTCCCCTTTATCTTTATCTTGTAGTGCATGCAACAGGTTCAAGTAGAAGTCCTCCTCTGTTTTAGGATAAGGATCCATCTTATTCTATCATTCTCCTCCTTCCTCTTGATTTGAATAGCAATTAGGAGTCCCACTTTATCCTCCCTCCTCCTCCACTAGATTTTAAATTAATAATTTAAACTTCAAGTTTAGATTAGGTTAGATAAGATAGAAGCTTCTAAATTACTAAAATAAATCATGCATGTGGGCTTGTAGGCTTTTGGGGTTTTGGGCTTCATTTATTTATTCTTTAATTACTCAAGGCCTGCACAACATTAAACAATAAAACGTTACGTAGCAGTGCTTTATAAAAGAATAAGTAAGGAAATATGATGATAAATATGATAATAAATATGCACTTTTGACTATCACACCCCCACACTTATCTTTTTACTCGTCCTCGAGTAAAAATAAAAATAAAAAGGAAAAGAAAAGAAAAACTAACCTATCTTAACTCACTTTCGTAGGAATCACGGTTGGATTTAGCACGTGCAATAAGTCGTTAAACCTCTAGGTTACCCCTAGAGGACGAGTATTATCTCGTGAGGGCTTTCAGTGGATTACACCCACAAAATCCATAAAAGAAAAGAAAATGTTAGTGATTAATTTTTTATTTGAAAAAGGAGAAAAATATTTGAAATATGTTTGAAGAAACTAAGCAATCTATAAGTTTTAAGATTATCATTTTTATTCATTCTTGAACTTAATCTCTATACAATAATTAGTTATCAATTTTAGGTAAGGATTAAAATTGAATTTTTATATAGTCTCTTTTGTTACCGTAGGTCATATGCATCATTGTGAATGTGAATCTTTACTAGGGATTCTTTAACTTGGACTCTCATGCCTCTTTATTATTATTTTATATATATATATATATTTTTAATATGTATAACTCATATAATATTCTTTTGTATAAGTATCAAGGTTTCTTG
Organism: Agave tequilana; assembly: GCA_038442645.1. Classification (NCBI taxonomy): domain Eukaryota; kingdom Viridiplantae; phylum Streptophyta; class Magnoliopsida; order Asparagales; family Asparagaceae; genus Agave; species Agave tequilana. Next base: position 134,968 of record JAVJIF010005951.1, on the reverse strand, counting down.
AGGCCCTCATACCTAACTAATCGACTATTAGATGTGTTAATACATATATAGATAATATTTTTTAGTTTTCTTAGGCTTTCTAATTCACCCATGTATCGAGCCTAAGTCGGTGGCTCCCAACCGGTCGGTTTAGGGAATCGGGTGAGAAAACACCCCTCAGACTTAGGGACTCGAGTGAATTGGCCACAAAACTAAGGACTTTATTTATAAATCACCTTTAGGCGTGAATACTTATGCTTCTTGAGGCACATGTATCCAGCTTAATTAGTGAAATATTTTTTATTTATATTATTTATTATTTTTTTATAAGGCACAAAAGTCTTTGTCTTAAAATCTTAGATGTGTAAGTGTATTAGGTATGCACATTTCATTAAGGTAAAAATCAAGACTAGTTACTTATTCAATTTTTCCTCCTATACCTAAAATCTAACAATTTATTTTACTTCGACCAAGTTTTTAGAAATCCTAATCATGATTTTCCTAATTCTTAAGATTAACTTGGATTTCTTTCAAAAGATAAGTCAAAATATTGTTTCCTTTTTCAAATATATATATATATATATATATATATATATATATATATATATATATATATATTGTTAGTTTATATTAACCTAAAGTTAGTAAGTTAATCATTATATTAGTCTGGTTAGTAAATATTTTTTAGAAATAAAAGAAAATTTTTGTTAAGTTAATAACCTAAGATTAGTAAGTTATGTTAATAGCAACCTATAGTTAGTCAATAATCTATGTTAAAATAAATATTTTTTTATTTTTTATTATTTATTTATTTATTTATTATTATTATTTTTAAAGTTAAACGTTAATACCCTCCCCCACACTTATCTCATGCATTGTCCCCAATGTATGCATGTATGTATAAATGCATGAAATAAACTAGCAGAGAGGTAGAGTTACTGATACATTGGGTCAAAAAGACCCATGACTGTGTCTGTTTCCGATATTGATTCCAAAAACAGTTTCAGACGTTGACCATTTACCTTGAATTCATTTCCATTCTAAGGGTTGCATATCTCTATGGCTCCATGTGGAAACACAGTCTTAACAACGAAATGCCCTATCCATCTTGATTTCAACTTTCCTGAAAAAACGTGAAGTCTAGAATTATAGAGTAAGACTTTTTGTCCTTGGACAAAAGTTTTTCTCATGATGAACTTATCATGAAAAACCTTAACCCTATCTTTCATAATCTTCGCATTTTCATACGCCTTGTTCCTTAACTCCTCAAGTTCAGAAATTTACAATTTCTGAAGCGCACCAGCCTTATCTAGATTAAAATTTAGCTGCTTAATTGCCCATAAGGCTCGGTACTCTAACTCAACAGGAAGGTGGCAAGCCTTTTCAAAGACTAACCTATAAGGAGACATTCCTAGAATCATTTTAAAGGCGGTCCTTTTGCCCATAAGACATCCACCAATTTGGTGGATCAATCCTTCTTGTTTTGATTCATAGTTTTCTCCAAGATAAGCTTAACTTGCTTAGTTGAGACTTCTACCTACCCACTGGTTTGAGGATGGTAAGGTGTGGATAACTTGTGTGTTATGGCATATTTTTGCATAAGAGTTTCTGTAACGCCCCGAGCCCGCAGGTACGGGGACGTTATGGTGACGTACATACGCGAGGTGAAAACAACCTCACGCGTACGTTAAGCTTCAGTACAGGACATAACCTTAATATACACAGGAGTTCCAGCAGGACATAAGTACAAGAATACCTGCAGAAAGGGGTGAGCGATCATAACAGATATATAAACAAGGACAAATAAGATAACAGGAACAAAGCACAAAGATACCTATAAAGGAATACGATGGTAAAGTCTACTATGTGAATCCAATGAACTAGCTGCCCGAACGATAACTCGGATCTCCAACCTGGACACGCAAACCCAGGGTCGTCAGAAAGCGACCTAGTGAGTGGTAAAATGAAGGAGGAGGTAGTAATATATACAATAGTAATACAAGCACGATACATATATATAATACATGATGTGGGACTAGTGATACCATATGATAAGGATATAATAAGCAGTAGAAATAGATAAACATGTCATCTTTTATTATCATCACTACCTTGCCGGTTATCATCGGGTCATGTCTATAGTTGTATCCAGTTTATAGAATAAATGGTGACGTGATAGAAATGAACATGCGAGTGGTGACGTGGTAGAAGTGAACATGTAGTTGGGCATATGCATTCTAACCATAATACTGTGTTGTGCCTAGACAGTGATGATGTCTGCAAGGTATACAGAAAACAGAATATATATAATGCAGAGTATACATATACATGAGTAGGATGCCACCACAGAAAGTGTAACATGTACCAGGTGAAGTAACAAAGTATACATGTAACATGATAGCGGATAAATGATCAGGTACAGTAACAAGTACAACTAAACAATAGGATACATGTATCAGACAAGTCATGTTATTTATCCAATAGTAGCAATCAGTACCGCCTGCTATTTTAATCAATCTCTTCCAGTGTCCCATACCACTGGCAGTTCATACTGGAGTCCGCACTCCAGTCAAACCCATCCGGACATGGCATACGGGTACCATTATACAAACGAGAGAATGACCAAATAACAAGTGTTCCCGACGTCACTATGGTTTATATCATTTTATTATGTTCATTGAAAACCCATGGTTGAGGAGCTCTTATCGGGTAGGTGTACCTCGTGCATACCCGGGATCACGGCCTTAAACAGACCCCTGGCTGCTGAGACCAGGGCCAGCCCGCTAAGGCTGTAACATGTAACGTGAATTCAATGAGCGAAAACAATAACGGGAAACGGGAGCTCATGAGTTATAGACGGTAGCCAGCACTACCCCGTCCCCTGTAGTGGGACAAACAATGGATCCAGACATCCACCCGATAAGATCTAATCAACCGTCAAGTCTCCTCCATACCCAAGTTAGCTTTATGATCTGATATGTCAAGTATATAATGCAACAAGAACAAATACAGTGCATGATACATGTAACATGATAGCTGGACCAGAGCTCTGTTGATAGCATAGAACAATATAACGAGAAACGGGAACAATATAACAGGAACAATATAACGGGAAACGGGAACAATATAATACGGGAACAATATAACGGGAACAATAGATGTGGGATTCCACACATCGCATATCAACAGATCATATATCCAGTAATGGGAATAACAATATCAGTAACGGGAACATATATCCAGTAACGGGAATAACAATATCAGTAACGGGAAACAAGCATATAACAGGAATACGGGGATAACATGGGACTATAATACCTGTAATATGCACGGGGATCCATATGACAAGAATAGAGAAACCATATATGCATGTGTAACAGTGATATGCAGAGAATCCATGTGACGATGATCACACTAATATGACATGCGGTAGTCCGTGTAGTGGTATATCCGTGTATCAGTGGAGCATAGATGTGTAGCCATAATCCGTGTAACATATTTACGTAGCACTAGTACATGTAATAACAGTAGTCCGTGTATCATGTCATACCATGCCCTGTGAATTACGGTAACGGTGTCTAGCATGCATGTCTAGTGGCAGTGTAGTGTCATAGCGTCTCGGTGGATCAGTATACAGGTAACTGAACTGTGATACAATGCATGTCATAATGGTGTTCAAGAATATGGTGAACTAGTGGCCCGAATGTCAGTGTTACATGAACATGACCTAATAGACATCTAGTGTCACACTCAACGTCTTTTACTGTTTATTACAGTGTTTTAATATTGTTGACCAATTAGGAAAAATATGACCAATGGGGGTTTACCGGTAATCATGTATTATTTCAATAAAGCAACCAAGGTCAATTAATATACTAAAAAGACAATTTATAAATTAAAAACACTCACAAACTAGTCATGGGAAGATAGCTCTCTTTCCCACGATCGCAACGGATCCAGAATCGTCCAAATCGGAGTCCGGATACTCCCGATGTCGCCGAATACTAAATCATAACAAATAGGGTTAAATATGTAATAAAAATATTAAATGCAAATACTAAATTGTACAGGGGGTTTTCTGTAAAATTACCTGTAATGGGTTTGGATGCGGGTTTGGGCTCATAACGGGTCGGGTTTAGATCTCATACCCAAACCCGTTAACTTAAAATCAAATGGGTAATGGGTTGAGGGTTATCGGGTTTCAATTTAACCCACTAGGGGTTAATGGGTTCGGGTTTACACCCGAACCCAATTACCCAAAAGAAGAAAAAGAAGCAGCTGCTGCTGCTTCCTTGTGCGGGCCGGCCCCTGATGGCCGGCCGCCGGCGGCGGCTCAGGCCGAGGGTGTTAGGAGGTAGAGGGGAGTGAGAGAGAGACTTGACAGGGAAAGAAAAGGAAAAGGAAAGGAAAGAAGGGGAAGAAGAAGAAGGGAAGAGGAGGAGGAGGTGGTGGCGCCGGCGGCGCCGGCCGGGGGGCGCGGCGGCGCCGGCCGTGGCTGGGGCGCGGCCACTGGCGGCGGCGGCCTGCGGCCTGGCTTGGCTGTGGGTCGCCCCCCCTTTTAGGTTTCTGCAGCACAGAGAGAGGAAGGGAGTTTAGAGAGAGAGAGAGAGGGATTATGATCTTAATTAGAGAGAGAGTGAGGAGAGAGAGGGGTGTGTGAATTAGAGAGGGAGAGAGAGGGGGAATTTTAAGCAGGGAAGAAGAGAAGGCGGTTGGGTTAGTCGGTGGGAGATGCTTCCAGAGAAAGGAAGAAGGGAGAAGAAAAGAAAGGAAAAAAAAGAAAGATTTAAAATATAATATTTTATTATTATAATATTGGCTCAATATTCGATCAGCTCCGACCGGTGCCCAAAAATACCCTACGATAGATAATATGATTCTAAGACACATGGTGAAAGCGGATTTTCAAAATACAACTCCGTTTGTGAATTAAAAAATGTAAAACCGATTATCGTTGTCGGTCGACACCGACTACGGAGATTTTCCACAATAATCCAGAAAAATTTCAGAAAATCTTGAAAAATTTAAAATATTAGAAAATGATATTTGAAACTGAAATCAACTCAATCGGATAACCAAAAAGGTCAAATCAATATTATATGTCGTATCGCGTACTGATACGGTGATACGTACACCAGGGATCAGGGGGTTACATTTCTCCCCACCTTACAAAAATTTCGTCCTCGAAATTTCCATTCAGGTGTGAGACCAATATTTCCAATCCCAAAGCCTAAAAGTTACGGGTCCACGACACGTCCGCTGCGCACTCTGCTATCTATAAGGAACTCGGGATGGAGAAGTATGGTAGTGAACTAATCCGAACGGATGGGAAGCAAGACGATGCAAGGAAAGCGAGAAGGAAATCGGATGTTCTGGTTGACAACTGGAAGGAAGGAAGGAATATAAACGAGTCAAGAAATGAATCGTCAAGGTCATGGTATTCTTGTACTCGTTGCTGGAATCCCCAAATTCAGATACAGATCAGTTAATCTGAACCTGATTGTACTGTTGGTACGAGTCCAAGCATTGACCCAGGTGGTTACCCACACCAGGTGTGAACCTAGGCTCTGATACTACTATGTAACGCCCCGAGCCCGTAGGTACGGGGACGTTATGGCGACGTACATACGCGAGGTGAAAACAACCTCACGCGTACGTTAAGCCTCAGTACAGGACATAACCTCAATATACACAGGAGTTCCAGTAGGACATAAGTAGAAGAATACCTGCAGAAAGGGGTGAGCGATCATAACAGATATATAAACAGGGACAAATAAGATAACAGGAACAAAGCACAAAGATACCTATAAAGGAATTGTAATACCCCGTTCCCGGAATACGTACTTAGTTGCGTATTCAGTTTTTCGATCGTATTTTTCGATTTACTTCCTGTATTTGACCGATTTCAGTTTTAAAAATCATTTTCCAATATTATATATTTTCTATGATTTTCTGGAATTTTCCTGAATTTAATTAAATATTTTCAAAACCGGTGTCGACCAGTGCCGCTGATCGATTCTCAGATTTTTAATTCACAAACAGTTAGGAATTTCTAGAAGGTCCTTTAGACTTTATTTCTTAGAATTATATTTTCTATCTAAATACTTTTTCTGAGAATTTTATGAATTTATGAAAATTCCAACGGAGTCGGTAGATAACTGATTCCGGGATTTTTAGTTTTAAAACCATAAAGTATTTCTTCAAACGGATTTCACTATGAGTCTTCATATATTATTCTTGATTTTTGGTAAAATTTACGAGTCGTTCTGAGATACTTGAATTTCGGACGATTTCGGTATTTTCCGAAACGTTTTCCGCATCCTCGACTTAAACCCGGGAATTTGTCTTTTCATTTTTAAATCCAAGAGAAAATATTTTCATTTATAATTTCCTTTCCTTTTTCCTTTTTCTTAATTTCCTTCCTTCCTCCACAACCACAAGTTTTTCTATTTTCCCAAAATTCCAATCTTTTCCCAAAATTTCACCTCCACTCACTTCCACCAACCCCCTCATTTAATGTCTCTCTCTCTCTCTCTCTCCCATGGCCGGCCAAGTGGCCAAGAAGAGGGACACTCATCCCCTCCCCTATTTACACAAAACCCCCTCTCAATTACCTTATTTACACCTCCTTTACAAAATCAAAATCCTATATAAACTTTCCTTTACATTTCTATTACTCTTTTCTTCACTTCAACAAAGGATTAGCCTTCACCATCTCCTCCTCCATCTCAACCTCAACCACCTACTTCCAAAACATCACCTAGGTCATCTTCTCCATCTCAAGCAACCACCACTTCTTTGGATTGGGATCGTCCGCAACATCGCCAAGGATCAAGTTGGTGATATTGTCGACAACAACCTTTTCGGAACTCGTAAAGCTTCGATTAACCAATCCTAGTGAGTATTTTTACTCACCAAGACTTGATCAACTCCTAATATACTTGTATCTTCATATCTTGTATACATATGTCATCAAAATCATATTTTTAGACCATCAAACACAACCATCAGAAATTCTGTTCTGTATTCTGTTTCCCCAGTATTAGTCGACTTGACCTAGGAATTAGTCGACTAACCCATCTATTTTTGAAACGTAACCTTTTCTGGAACACAGTTTTAGTCGACTAATCTAGACTGTTAGTCGACTATAAACCACGATTAGTCGACTAACCTTTCCTCCCTAGTCGACTACTTTTTCCTGAAATACAACATCAACTCTCTGTATCCCAGATTTAGTCGACTTAAGTATCTGTTAGTCGACTTGTAGTCACTGTTAGTCGACTACCCTTTTTCCCTAGTCGACTAACTTTTCCTGAAACCAGAATCCAACTCTCTGGAACCCAGTTTTAGTCGACTAATCTAGACTGTTAGTCGACTATAAACCACGATTAGTCGACTAACCATTCCACCTAGTCGACTAATTCTGACTGTTTGTCTTAGTTGATTTCTTTTCTGAATTTGGATCTTATCATTGGTTCATGTGCTATGTATTATTGTTACTTGTGCTTCATGACTGATACCTCATGACATGTTACTTGATGGATCTTACTTCATATTACACCATGACTTGTTATTATATATTTCCACTTCATGACTTATCATTGTGTAGTCTCATTCCATAACTTGTTAATAAATGGATATCACCACTTATCATGCCATCACTTGAACCAAGCATGATACACTTGACTTTTGTATAAAATGGACCAACTTATATTGGGTCGGGGGAAAACATGCGGATATCGATATGTGTTCGTGTTTACAGTGGTTTTAGGAATGTTGTGCAACTCATGTTCCGGTCTGACCTGTGGGCCACCAGGGGACCGAGGGGAGTGCTTGCTCCCTCTTCCTGAATACTATCATGTTAAAGGGCATACATAAGTCCCTCCTGTTAGCCTAGCGGCTGGCTTCCGTCACCAAGCAACGGAACAATCCTGGACCGTTATCCCGGGCATGTACGGGATCCACTGTAAACACAGTTCGTCGATACAACCGCTGGTTTCCAATAACAACCTTGCTTTACTAGGATATGGATCTATGTGCGCTGGGACGCTGGGTCACATAGCTAGATATCACAGTGAGACAAATAATAATAATAATAGACTCTAACTGTGGATTTATTGTATTCTGACTTTTACTCTTTATGCTTCCATTACTTGTTGATTGGTATTCATTATACTGTTCTAACTCTCATATTCTTGTTCTCCTAGCCATTTGGCTGTAGCCTGTTCATTGTTGGGAGGTCCTGACTCCCTTGGATTTGTATGTTCAGGTTCCGAAGCTTGGATCGAAGTGGAGCCATCCACAGAAGATCGAGCTTTCTTTAGTGAGCAGGCCGATTAGCTCCAGTCCTTGTGCCAGATCTCTCTTTTTGACTCACGGGATCTTCATCCTACTCGTGAGCATTTTGTGTTTATATTGTATCTTTTGCTTTTGAACTTGGTTGTGATAAAAGATACATGTAATGTGTAATATTTTATCATATTTTGTGATGACTTGTACTTGTACTTTTATGTTGGCATATGTATGGATATCACGCTTTGTCGTGTACTCTGATTCTTGTTGTACTTATTGCTTAGCGTATATGCGTGGGGGCATTTTCTGACCTACGTATATACGTCGCAGTGACGCCCCCGTATCCGCGGGATCGGGGCGTTACAGGTTGGTATCAGAGCCTAGGCTCTCACACCTATAGTACAATCAAGTAGCAAATTAATGAAATTTGCTATTGCCAACTACAATGTACAAAGTTATCTAGTCCTTCTTGATCCCTTCTTGATTCCTTCCCTTGTGTCCTAAACTCCTTCTATTTTTCCAATTCCAGTTATCTTATCCCAATTCGGTATGGAGAGAAGGACGGGTCGTAGCAACTCTGGACAAGCATCGAATGGACCCGCGGGAGAGAATGTGGACATTCTGAGGGTCATTCAGACGATGATGGAGAACCAGCAGCAACAGACGGAACTCCTCCGGCAGGAGTTGGCAGCTCCAAAGGAACAGAGGCCGGGAAATGTTTCAGACTTCAGACGGCTGCAACCAGCCATATTCACGGGTGAAGAGAAACCCCTGGATGCTGAGCAATGGCTGACAGACACCACAGACTTATTGAATGCAGCTCGAGTTCCAAAGGAGAATCAAGTGGAGGTTGCTAAGATTCAATTGAAGGATATAGCCAGAACTTGGTGGCTAGCTGAGGAGGCCAGATTGGAGAAGCCTGTCACCTGGGACACATTCTCCAAGAGCTTTTATAGCAGATTCTTCCCTGCCACTGCTCAGAAGGACATGGAAGAGCAGTTCATCAGACTTCAGCAAGGAATAGATCCGTGGATGAGTATGCCGCGGAATTTCTCAGACTTAGCCGCTTTGCTCCGTACATGGTAACTGATGAGGAGAAGCGGGCTAGTAGGTTTCAGCAGGGCTTGCAGATGGACATCCAAGTTTTCCTAATGCCCCAGCAGCTGAAGACTTATTCAGAGGTTCTCACCATAGCTCGAGAGGTGGAGCGTGGGATAGAGAAGAAGCAAGAGAACCAGATGAGGAACCAGGCCATGAAGAGGCCATTTCCACCCATGGGAAGAGGAGGCCCATACAGAGCAGCGAAGGTTCAGGCTATGAGGCAACCATTCCGACCAGCTCCTTACCAGACGGCTCAACCACTTTCTTTCTGCAGTTATTGTCAGAAACCAGGCCACATTCGACAGACTTGCCGTAGGGCAAATGGATTATGCTTGGTGTGTGGTTCCCGAGACCATTCCATAGAAGCCTGTCCACACAGGAGAATGGGGATAGCCGGCCAAGCTTTGCCAGCACTGCCGGGACCGAATGGACAGAGAGCACTTCCAGGGCCACCGGGACAGAGGAATCAAGGACCGATGATCAGGAGAGTTCCTCCCCCTCCTCCACAGCAAGCTATTCGCCCAGTCCAGAGAGGAGCTAGGACTGCTGCAGGGCGTGGAAGGGGTCAAGCCTTCAATTTGACAGAAGTAGAGGCTGAGACTTCTGAGGAAGTGATAGCAGGTAATATCAGGGTGCATTCTAAACCTGTTTTAGCCCTCTTCGATTCAGGTGCTTCACATTGTTTTATCTCAGATCATTTTGTGGCATTGCATTCCATACCTGTTAAATCTTTAGACCACAAATGAGAGATTAGTACAGGGAATGGAGTAGTCATATCTTCTAGAGTTTGTGCTGACTGTCCAGTAGAACTTTGTGATAAGACCTTGGCCATAGATATGCTCGTACTAGACACCAAGGGGTACGACGTGATCTTAGGCATGACCTGGCTCAGTCAGTACTATGCAGTGATTGACTGTAGGGAGAAGAAGATTATTTTCAGGATCCCTCTTCAACCGGAGTTCCAATTTAGTGGAGAAGTGAAGTCTACCAAGAGAAAGACTCGGATGGCTAGTGCAGAGATTCAGAAAGGAATACCGGTGTGGGATGAATTCCCAGAGGTGTTTGCTGAGATCTCAGGACTTCCGCCTGACAGGGTGATTGAGTTCTCTATTGATACTGTGCCTGGAACAGCTCCTATATCCAAGGCTCCGTACAGGATGGCACCGACGGAGTTGGAGATTCTAAAGAAGCAGCTGCAGGAATACTCTGATAAGGGATTAATTCGACCAAGTACTTCACCATGGGGAGCTCCAGTGCTGTTGGCGAATAAGAAGGATGGTGGTAAGAGGCTTTGTATTGATTATAGAGAATTGAACAAAGTTACCATCAAGAACAAGTATCCCTTACCAAGGATTGATGATCTGTTTGATCAGCTTCATGGAGCCCGAGTATTCTCTAAATTGGATTTACAGTCGGGTTACCATCAGCTAAGGGTGAGGAAGGAGGATATTCCGAAGACGGCATTCAGGACCCATTATGGCCACTATGAGTTTCTAGTTATGCCTTTCGGAGTCACCAATGCCCCTTCAGTTTTCATGGATTTGATGAACAGAGTGTTCTCGCCCTACTTGGATCAGTTCGTTGTTGTTTTTATTGATGACATCTTGATCTATTCAAAGAGCAACAGGGAGCATGCGGAACACTTGAGGATTGTATTGCAGACTCTCCAGCAGGAGCAGCTTCATGCTAAGAGGAGCAAGTGTGACTTTTGGTTGGACAGTATGGCCTTCCTTGGACACATAGTTTCAGCGGAAGGAATTTCAGTTGATCCTAGCAAAGTCCAGGCAGTGAAGGACTGGCCAATTCCAAAGACGGTGACTGAAATTAAGAGTTTTCTTGGACTAGCCGGATATTACAGACGCTTTGTCCAAGATTTCTCTAGGATTGCAGCCCCGTTGACCAAGCTCACCCGGAAAGGAGAAAGGTACATATGGACAGAGGAATGTACTGCAGCTTTTGAGCAATTGAAGCAGAGGCTCATTTCAGCTCCAATCTTGAAGACTCCCTCAGGGAGAGGAGGGATGGTCATCTTCAGTGATGCATCAGGAAAAGGCCTGGGGTGTGTACTTATGCAACATGATCATGTCATAGCTTATGCATCCAGGCAACTGAAGACTCATGAGCGGAATTACCCAACTCATGACTTGGAGCTAGCAGCTGTTATATTTGCCTTGAAGATCTGGAGGCATTATCTTCTGGGAGATAAAGTGTTGATATACACGGATCACAAGAGCCTCAAGTATATTTTCTCACAGAAGGAGTTGAACATGAGGCAGAGGCGGTGGCTGGAGCTGATGGCGGACTATGATATTGACTTGCAATATCATCCAGGCAAGGTCAATACAGTACCGGATGCACTGAGCAGGAAGCCAGAGAATAGAGTGCTTGTCCAACTTACTCAGCAGAAGGAGTTGATTCAAGACATCATCAGATTGGACTTAATGTTGGTACAAGGAGTTGATAAGGCAGGACAGTTCATGACCTTGCAGATTCAGTCAACATTGATAGATGAGATCAAGGAAGCTCAAAAGGAAGATCCCAGATTGCAGTCATTTCGAGCCCAGGTAGAGGCTGGATTGAGGACTGATATCTGTATTCATCCAGATGGTACATTATATTTTGGTAGCAGACTTTGTGTTCCCCAAGGAGAAGTTCGACAGAAGATTCTAGCAGAAGCATACAGTTCAGCATATTCCATACACCCAGGGGGAAACAAGATGTATCAAGACATAAAGAAGCAGTTTTGGTGGAATGCTATGAAGAGGGAGATAGCCCAGTATGTTGCCAAGTGCTTGGTTTGTCAGCAGATAAAGATAGAGCATCAGAGGACAGCTGGACTTCTACAACCTTTACCGATACCTGAGTGGAAGTGGGAGCACATCACCATGGATTTTGTCACGGCATTGCCTCGCAGTCCTAAAGGTAATAATGCTGTGTGGGTAATCATTGATCGCCTCACCAAATCAGCTCACTTCATACCATTCAGGGTAGGTCAGACAACAGAGGTTCTGGCAGACAAGTACATGAAGGAGATAGTTCGTCTGCATGGAGTTCCAGTTAGTATTGTATCAGACAGAGACACCAGATTCAGATCTCATTTCTGGGAAAGCCTCCAAGAAAGTCTGGGAACTCGTCTGAAATTCAGTACTTCATATCATCCTCAGACAGACGGACAATCTGAAAGGACTATCCAGATTCTTGAAGATATGTTGCGGGCCTGCATGATTGAATTCCAGGGATCATGGGAAGACCATCTTCACTTGGCTGAATTTTCTTATAATAACAGCTATCTGGCAAGTATCAAGATGGCACCTTTTGAAGCATTGTATGGTAGGAAGTGTAGGTCACCGATTTGTTGGGATGAAGTAGGTGAGAGGAGACTTTTGGGCCAGAGATCCTGATTCAGACAACAGATAAAGTCAAGATTATCAGAGATCACCTCAGGGCAGCACAGAGTCGGCAGAAGAGTTGGGCAGACACACTGAGAAGGCCATTGGAATTCCAGACCGGAGATCATGTATTTTTGAAGATATCACCTACAAAGGGAGTAATCCGGTTCGGTACTCGTGGAAAGCTTAGTCCGAGATATATCGGCCCATTCGAGATCTTGGACCAAGTGGGAGATGTGTCTTACAGGTTGGCGTTACCGCCATCTTTGGACGGAGTTCACAATGTATTCCACGTATCACAGCTGAGGAAGTATGTGAAGGATGATAGTCATATCCTGGATCACTCCGAACTGGAACTACAACCGGATTTGTCATACCAAGAGCAACCGATGGCCATTTTGGACAGAAGTGTCAAGTCATTGAAGAATAAGGCAATACCATTAGTGTTGGTGTCTTGGAACAGACATGCACCAGGAGAGGCCACGTGGGAACGAGAGGATGTTATCCGTGAGCGCTACCCTCAACTCTTCACATCTTGATTTGGTAAACTCTTTCTTCTCATCCTTGTTTGTTGCTGCCTTTCACTTCCTGTTATCCTTCTTTGCTGTTACCTTTCACTTTATGAAATTTCGAGGACGAAATTTTTGTAAGGTGGATGGATTGTAATACCCCGTTCCCGGAATACGTACTTAGTTGCGTATTCAGTTTTTCGATCGTATTTTTCGATTTACTTCCTGTATTTGACCGATTTCAGTTTTAAAAATTATTTTCCAATATTATATATTTTCTATGATTTTCTGGAATTTTCCTGAATTTAATTAAATATTTTCAAAACCGGTGTCGACCAGTGCCGCTGATCGATTCTCGGATTTTTAATTCACAAACAGTTAGGAATTTCTAGAAGGTCCTTTAGACTTTATTTCTTAGAATTATATTTTCTATCTAAATACTTTTTCTGAGAATTTTATGAATTTATGAAAATTCCAACGGAGTCGGTAGATAACTGATTCCGGGATTTTTAGTTTTAAAACCATAAAGTATTTCTTCAAACGGATTTCACTATGAGTCTTCATATATTATTCTTGATTTTTGGTAAAATTTACGAGTCGTTCCGAGATACTTGAATTTCGGACGATTTCGGTATTTTCCGAAACGTTTTCCGCATCCTCGACTTAAACCCGGGAATTTGTCTTTTCATTTTTAAATCCAAGAGAAAATATTTTCATTTATAATTTCCTTTCCTTTTTCCTTTTTCTTAATTTCCTTCCTTCCTCCACAACCACAAGTTTTCTATTTTCCCAAAATTCCAATCTTTTCCCAAAATTTCACCTCCACTCACTTCCACCAACCCCCTCATTTAATGTCTCTCTCTCTCTCTCTCCCATGGCCGGCCAAGTGGCCAAGAAGAGGGACACTCATCCCCTCCCCTATTTACACAAAACCCCCTCTCAATTACCTTATTTACACCTCCTTTACAAAATCAAAATCCTATATAAACTTTCCTTTACATTTCTATTACTCTTTTCTTCACTTCAACAAAGGATTAGCCTTCACCATCTCCTCCTCCATCTCAACCTCAACCACCTACTTCCAAAACATCACCTAGGTCATCTTCTCCATCTCAAGCAACCACCACTTCTTTGGATTGGGATCGTCCGCAACATCGCCAAGGATCAAGTTGGTGATATTGTCGACAACAACCTTTTCGGAACTCGTAAAGCTTCGATTAACCAATCCTAGTGAGTATTTTTACTCACCAAGACTTGATCAACTCCTAATATACTTGTATCTTCATATCTTGTATACATATGTCATCAAAATCATATTTTTAGACCATCAAACACAACCATCAGAAATTCTGTTCTGTATTCTGTTTCCCCAGTATTAGTCGACTTGACCTAGGAATTAGTCGACTAACCCATCTATTTTTGAAACGTAACCTTTTCTGGAACACAGTTTTAGTCGACTAATCTAGATTGTTAGTCGACTATAAACCACGATTAGTCGACTAACCTTTCCTCCCTAGTCGACTACTTTTTCCTGAAATACAACATCAACTCTCTGTATCCCAGATTTAGTCGACTTAAGTATCTGTTAGTCGACTTGTAGTCACTGTTAGTCGACTACCCTTTTTCCCTAGTCGACTAACTTTTCCTGAAACCAGAATCCAACTCTCTGGAACCCAGTTTTAGTCGACTAATCTAGACTGTTAGTCGACTATAAACCACGATTAGTCGACTAACCATTCCACCTAGTCGACTAATTCTGACTGTTTGTCTTAGTTGATTTCTTTTCTGAATTTGGATCTTATCATTGGTTCATGTGCTATGTATTATTGTTACTTGTGCTTCATGACTGATACCTCATGACATGTTACTTGATGGATCTTACTTCATATTACACCATGACTTGTTATTATATATTTCCACTTCATGACTTATCATTGTGTAGTCTCATTCCATAACTTGTTAATAAATGGATATCACCACTTATCATGCCATCACTTGAACCAAGCATGATACACTTGACTTTTGTATAAAATGGACCAACTTATATTGGGTCGGGGGAAAACATGCGGATATCGATATGTGTTCGTGTTTACAGTGGTTTTAGGAATGTTGTGCAACTCATGTTCCGGTCTGACCTGTGGGCCACCAGGGGACCGAGGGGAGTGCTTGCTCCCTCTTCCTGAATACTATCATGTTAAAGGGCATACATAAGTCCCTCCTGTTAGCCTAGCGGCTGGCTTCCGTCACCAAGCAACGGAACAATCCTGGACCGTTATCCCGGGCATGTACGGGATCCACTGTAAACACAGTTCGTCGATACAACCGCTGGTTTCCAATAACAACCTTGCTTTACTAGGATATGGATCTATGTGCGCTGGGACGCTGGGTCACATAGCTAGATATCACAGTGAGACAAGTAATAATAATAATAGACTCTAACTGTGGATTTATTGTATTCTGACTTTTACTCTTTATGCTTCCATTACTTGTTGATTGGTATTCATTATACTGTTCTAACTCTCATATTCTTGTTCTCCTAGCCATTTGGCTGTAGCCTGTTCATTGTTGGGAGGTCCTGACTCCCTTGGATTTGTATGTTCAGATTCCGAAGCTTGGATCGAAGTGGAGCCATCCACAGAAGATCGAGCTTTCTTTAGTGAGCAGGCCAATTAGCTCCAGTCCTTGTGCCAGATCTCTCTTTTTGACTCACGGGATCTTCATCCTACTCGTGAGCATTTTGTGTTTATATTGTATCTTTTACTTTTGAACTTGGTTGTGATAAAAGATACATGTAATGTGTAATATTTTATCATATTTTGTGATGACTTGTACTTGTACTTTTATGTTGGCATATGTATGGATATCACGCTTTGTCGTGTACTCTGATTCTTGTTGTACTTATTGCTTAGCGTATATGCGTGGGGGCATTTTCTGACCTACGTATATACGTCGCAGTGACGCCCCCGTATCCGCGGGATCGGGGCGTTACAGGAATCCCGATGGTAAAGTCTACTATGTGAATCCAATGAACTAGCTGCCCGAACGATAACTCGGATCTCCAACCTGAGCACGCAAACCCAGGGTCATCAGAAAGCGACCTAGTGAGTGGTAAAATGAAGGAGGAGGTAGTAATATATACAATAGTAATACAAGCACGATACATATATAAAATACATGATGTGGGACTAGTGATACCATATGATAAGGATATAATAAGCAGTAGAAGTAGATAAACATGTCATCTTTTATTATCATCACTACCTTGCCGGTTATCATCGGGTCATGTCTATAGTTGTATCCAGTTTATAGAATAAATGGTGACGTAATAGAAATGAACATGCGAGTAGTGACGTGGTAGAAGTGAACATGTAGTTGGGCATATGCATTATAACCATAATACTGTGTTGTGCCTAAACAGTGATGAAGTCTGCAAGGTATACAGAAAACAGAATATATGCAATGCAGAGTATACATATACATGAGTAGGATGCCACCACAGAAAGTGTAACATGTACCAGGTAAAGTAACAAAGTATACATGTAACATGATAGCGGATAAATGATCAGGTACAGTAACAAGTACAACTAAACAATAGGATACATGTATCAGGCAAGTCATGTTATTTATCCAATAGTAGCAATCAGTACCGCCTGCTATTTTAATCAATCTCTTCCAGTGTCCCATACCACTGGCAGTTCATACTGGAGCCCGCACTCCAGTCGAACCCATCCGGACACGGCATACGGGTACCATTATCCAAACGAGAGAATGACCAAATAACAAGTGTTCCCGACGTTACTATGGTTTATATCATTTTATTATGTTCATTGGAAACCCATGGTTGAGGAGCTCTTATCGAGTAGGTGTACCCCGTGCATACCCGGGATCACGGCCTTAAACAGACCCCTGGCTGCTGAGACCAGGGCCAGCCCGCTAAGGCTGTAACATGTAACGGGAATTCAATGAGCTAAAACAATAACGGGAAATGGGAGCTCATGAGTAACAGACGGTAGCCAGCACTACCCCGTCCCCTGCAGTGGGACAAACAATGGATCCAGACATCCACCCGATAAGATCTAATCAACCGTCAAGTCTCCCCTATACCTAAGTTAGCTTTATGATCTGATATGTCAAGTATACAATGCAACAAGAACAAATACAATGCATGATACATATAACATGATAGCTGGACCAGAGCTCTGTTGATAGCATAGAACAATATAACGAGAAACGGGAACAATATAACAGGAACAATATAACGGGAAACGGGAACAATATAATACGGGAACAATAGATGTGGGATTCCACACATCGCATATCAACAAATCATATATCCAGTAATGGGAATAACAATATCAGTAACGGGAACATATATCCAGTAACGGGAATAACAATATCAATAACGGGAAACAAGCATATAACAGGAATACGGGGATAACATGGGACTATAATACCTATAATATGCACGGGGATCCACATGACAAGAATAGAGAAACCATATATGCATGTGTAACAGTGATATGCAGAGAATCCATGTGACGATGATCACACTAATATGACATGCGGTAGTCCGTGTAGTGGTATATCCGTGTATCAGTAGAGCATAGATGTGTAGCCATAATCCGTGTAACATATTTACGTAGCACTAGTACATGTAATAACAGTAGTCCGTGTATCATGTCATACCATGCCCTGTGAATTACGGTAACGGTGTCTAGCATGCATGTCTAGTGGCAGTATAGTGTCATAGCGTCTCGGGGGATCAGTATACAGGTAACTGAACTGTGATACAATACATGTCATAATGGTGTCCAAGAATATGGTGAACTAGTGGCCCGAATGTCAGTGTTACATGAACATGACCTAATAGACATCTAGTGTCACACTCAACGTCTTTTACTATTTATTACAGTGTTTTAATATTGTTGACCAATTAGGAAAAATATGACCAATGGGGGTTTACCGGTAATCATGTATTATTTCAATAAAGCAACCAAGGTCAATTAATATACTAAAAAGACAATTTATAAATTAAAAACACTCACAAACTGGTCATGGGAAGATAGTCTCTTTCCCACGATCGCAACGGATCCAGAATCGTCCAAATCGGAGTCCGGATACTCCCGATGTCGCCCGAATACTAAATCATAACAAATAGGGTTAAATATGTAATAAAAATATTAAATGCAAATACTGAATTGTACAGGGGATTTTCTGTAAAATTACCTGTAATGGGTTTGGATGCGGGTTTGGGCTCATAACGGGTCGGGTTTAGATCTCATACCCAAACCCGTTTAACTTAAAATCAAATGGGTAATGGGTTGAGGGTTATCGGGTTTCAATTTAACCCACTAGGAGTTAATGGGTTCGGGTTTACACCCGAACCCAATTACCCAAAAGAAGAAAAAGAAGCAGCTGCTGCTGCTTCGTTGTGCGGGCCGGCCGGCCAGCTCCGCTGGCCGGCGGCGCCTGATGGCCGGCCGGCGGCGGTCCGGCCGCTGGCGGCTGTTCAGGCCGAGGGGGCCAGGAGGTAGAGGGGAGTGAGAGAGAGAGAGAGACTTGACAGGGAAAGAAAAGGAAAAGGAAAGGAAAGAAGGGGAAGAAGAAGAAGGGAAGAGGAGGAGGTGGTGGCGCCGGCGGCGCCGGCCGCGGGGCGCGGCGGCGCCGGCCGTGGCTGGGGCGAGGCCACCGGCGGCGGCGGCCTGCGGCCTGGCTTGGCTGTGGGTCGCCCCCCCTTTGGGTTTCTGCAGCACAGAGAGAGGAAGGGAGTTTAGAGAGAGAGAGAGAGGGATTATGATCTTAATTAGAGAGAGTGTGAGGAGAGAGAGGGGTGTGTGAATTAGAGAGGGAGAGAGGGAGGGGGGAATTTTAAGCAGGGAAGAAGAGAAGGCGGTTGGGTTAGTCGATGGGAGATGCTTCCAGAGAAAGGAAGAAGGGAGAAGAAAAGAAAGGAAAAAAAAAGAAAGATTTAAAAATATAATATTTTATTATTATAATATTGGCTCAATATTCGATCAGCTCCGAACGGTGCCCAAAAATACCCTACGATAGATAATATGATTCTAAGACACATGGTGAAAGCGGATTTTCAAAATACAACTCCGTTTGTGAATTAAAAATCGTAAAGCCGATTATCGGTGTCGGTCGACACCGACTACGGAGATTTTCCACAATAATCTAGAAAAATTTCAGAAAATCTTGAAAAATCTAAAATATTAGAAAATGATATTTGAAACTGAAATCAACTCAATCAGACAACCAGAAAGGTCAATTCAATATTATATGTCGTATCACGTACTGATACAGTGATGCGTACACCAGGGATCAGGGGGTTACAGTTTCAAAAGTTCTATTGCAAAAATGTGTACCATTATCACTAATTATGGCACGAGGGGTTCCAAAGCGTGAGAAGATGTTTTCTTTCAAGAACTTGACAACAACTTTGTTGTCATTTGTCTTGCAAGGGATGGCTTCAACCCATTTGGATACGTAATCTACAGCCAACAAGATGTATTGGTTCCCAAATGAATTAGGAAAGGGACCCATAAAATCAATGCCCTAAACATCAAAGAGTTCTACTTCTAGAATTGGGTTTAAGGGCATCATATTACGTTTAGAAATCCTTCCTATCATTTGGCATCTTGTGCAAGTTTTGCAAAATCAAATGCGTTTTTAAACAAAGTAGGCCAATAGAACCCGCTCTCTAGAACTTTTTTGGCTGTTTTTCGGGGACTAAAATGTCCACCGCATGCAAATTCGTGACAGAAGGTTAGAACACTCTTTACTTCCTCATCGGGAATACATCTCCTAATAATTTGGTCGGAACAATATTTAAAAAGATAAGGTTCCTCTGAAATGAAATATCGGACTTGAGATAAGAACCGATATACATCTTGTTTTGACCAATGGGATGGGGTTTGGTTTGTGACTAAGTACTTAACTATGTCAGCATACCATGGTTCCCTAAAATAGCAAAAAGTTGTTCATCGAGGAAGTCATCATTGATTGGCAACTCGTTGGAAGGGGCGTTTGGAACACAAGAGAGATGATCGGCGATGACATTTTCGACACCCTTTTTATCTTGAATTTCGAGATCAAACTCTTGGAGGAGGAGGATCCAACGAATGAGTCGGGCCTTCGAGTCCTTTTGAGCATTAGGTATCGAAGTGCAGAATGGTTGGTGAATATCGTGGCTTTGGTCCCAAGTAGGTATGGGCGAAATTTCTCTAATGCGAACACTACTGCCAAGAATTCTTTCTCGGTTGTAGTATAGTTCACTTGGGCATCATTAAGCGTCCTACTTGAATAATAGATTACATGTTGCTTATTATCTATGCGTTGTCCTAAGACAACACCTATAGCGAAATCAGAAGTGTCGCACATAATCTCAAATGGCTTGGACCAATCCGGGGCAGAAACTATTGGCGCAGAGATAAGTTTCATTTTGAGATTTTCCCATGCATTAAGATATTCGTTATCTAAGATGAAGCGCACATCTTTAGATAAAAGTCTTGTTAAGGGTCTAGCAATTTTACTAAAATCCTTGATGAACCTACGGTGAAACCGGCGTGTCCTAAGAAGGAACGAATCTTTCACACATTTTGGTGTGGGAAGCTTGGCTATGACCTCAATCTTCACCTTTCCACTTCAATTCCTTTCATAGAGATCTCATGACCTAGGACAATCCCGTGTTGTACCATAAAGTGGCACTTCTCCCAGTTTAAGGACAAATCCTTTTCTATGCATCGTTTCAACATAAGTTCTAGATGATGGAGGCTTTGGTCGAAAGAGTCTCCATAGACGGAGAAATTGTCCATGAAGATCTCTAAGAAATGTTCAACCATGTTAGAGAATAAGCTTAACATGCAACGTTAAAATGTTGCTGGGGCTTGCATAAACCGAAAGGGATTCGGTGATAGGCAAAAGTCCCAAATGGACACGTGAACGTTGTTTTCTCTTGGTCCTCCAGAGCTATGGAGATTTGTTATACCTCGAGTAACCGTCTAAGAAACAGTAATACTCGTGACAAGCTAATCGTTCAAGCATTTGGTCGATAAATAGAAGAGGAAAATAGTCTTTGTAGGTGGCAACATTTAACTTACGATAGTTAATGCAAACTCGAATCTTTGTAGAGAGTCTTGTTTGAACTAACTCTAGTCTGTTATTCTCTACTACTGTAGAACCAGATTTCTTAGGTACCTATGGACTGAGCTGACCCATTGGCTATCAGAAATGGGATAGATTATCCCATTATCTAAAAGTTTTACTATTTTAGCTCGTACCGCGTCTTGCATGATAGGATTTAACATACGCTGCGGTTCCTTAATTAGTTTTGCCTCTTCATTTAGATGGATTTAGTGATGAACTATAGTTGGACTTAATCCCTTTATGTTGGTCATTGTTCAACCAATGGCTTCCTGATGCTTCCTTAAGATTTTCATAAGGTCTTCCTCTTGCCTGTTAGTTAAGTTGGATGCAACCATAACTGGTAGAGTCTCTTGATCACCTTGGTAAGCGTATTTGAATGCTTAGGCAAGATTTTTAGCTGTATAGAAGGTGATGCCCCAATAGGTGGATGAGTAAGACTTATTGGCTCCTAATTTAATGAACTCAGGCTTGATGCCCACTTAATTGTAGAGTTGACCATCTCATTAAGGTTGAAATCCTCAGATTCCAACTCAATATCACATCTTGCTTCTAGTTCTATCTCCTCTCTATGCTCACTAGTCACATTTTCAATTAAGTTGACCTCAAAGGATTGATCGTTTATGTCATAGGAGTGTTTACCTAAGTTGAAAACATTGACTTCCTTGGTCATGTCTCCAAAAGTCAATCTCATGGATCCGTTTCTATAATTTATGATTGCGTTAGCAGTTGCTAGGAACGGACGTCCTAAGATGACGGGAGTCTGGGACCTAGGATTAGACACAGGTTATGTCTCTAAAATAATGAAACGTGCTGGGTAAATAAATTCTCTTACACGTATAAGGACATCATTGATCTCTCCCTTTGGAACTTTAATGGATCAATCAGCTAACTGGATCGTAACTTGAGTTGGACTGAGTTTGTCTAATTCAAGTTGTTGATATACGGAGAAGGGAAGCAAATTAACGCTTGCTCCTAAATCAAGAAGTGCTCTACTAATTTTAGTTTGCCCTATTGTGCAAGAAATGGTAGGGCAACCAGGGTCTTTGTACTTGACTGGGATCTAGTTGAACAATAGCTCACTAATGTTAGTGGCTAGAAAAACTTTCTTGGGCACATTTATCTTTCTTTTCTTGGTGCACACGTTCTTAAGGAATTTGGCATAACTAGGGACATGTTGGATTGCATCAAGAAGTGGTATATTAAGCCTAACTTGATTGAACAACTCGAGCATTTTCTCTATATGTGCATTATTATTACTCCTAAGCCTATTTGAAAATGGGGCTATAGGTTGGTGCACTTATTTTGCTGACTTATCAACTTCAGTTTCTTTGGAGTTTTGTAGGGATGGAGTGGAACTAGATGGAGTAGACAATTGAGCTGGGTCCGGTGGCATAGATACTTGATTATCAACTTATTTTTCTGACCTCAACATAAGAACCAAATTACACTGATTTGGGTCTTGAGCCTCATTGGCTTGCCTAGGATTCCTAGGGTTTGGCAATGGTTGACTTGATAGAGTTCCCTTTTGTCTTTCTTGTTGATTCAGCTGCATCTCTATCCGAGTCAAGACTTGAGCTAGTGTGTCTTGGCTTTTAACTAGAGTGTCTACCTTTCTTTTCATATTGGAGAATCTTGTTTCCATATATGAATTTTGGAAAGAGGGTGGAGGACTTTGGTTGGGAAATTTTGTTGATAAGGAGATTGTTCAAATTATTAGAGAATTTGGGCCTTATTTGATCATTGTTGTTTGAGCCCCATGAGAAATTTGGGTTATTTCTCCACCCAGGATTATAGGTGGATGAATATGGATTGTTAGCTGGCCTTGTGAAGGCTGCATTCATATGCTCCGGTAACGTTTGATGAGCTAAAAAGACGGGACATTCCTCGAACACATGGTCCATAGCTTGACAATAAGTACAACCCGCCAAAGGTGTTGAGCTGACTTGGTTCATTGAGACTGGTTCTTTGGTTTCAAGAGCTTCTAGTCTTCGCATCACAGCAACTAGTTTAGCTTCGGTAGCTATATTTGCCTCAATGGAATGGACACCTCCTTTAGAAGAGCTAGGGTCATTAGTCCTAAATTTTTTCGGAGTTGGTTCCCATTGGATGGTCTTATCAGCCAAATCTTCATATAATAACCATTCTTCGTCTTCGTTCTTTTTCAAAAATCCTCCTTGACACATGAATTCTAATAGAGTTTTTGTTTGATATTATAATCCATCATAAAGAGCTTGGCAAAGTCGTCATTTCTCTATCCCATGGTGAGGGCATTGGGTAAGGAGGTCCTTAAAACGTTCGAAGTACTTCCAAAAGGTTCATTGGCTGTTTGCTTAAACTGCAAGATGCTTTTCCTAATTTTTACAGTTTTGTGAATGGGATATAACTTCTTTAAGAAGGCTTTGACGAAATTATCCCATGATGATATGGAACCGACTTCTAGATTGTAGAGCCATTTCTTTACTAAGTCTTTCAAAGAAAATGGGACAAAGCATAATTTAATGGCATATACTCCTAGGCTGGGTATTTTCATCATTAGACATACTTCTTCAAATTCTCTTATGAAAAAGTATGCATCCTTGGATTCTAATCCATGAAACTTGAGAAGAGCGTTGATGTATTGTGATTTTAGCTCAAATTGGTTGTCTCCTACATCGAGCAGCTGAATGCAAGATAGAAGAGAGGTCCTAATAGGATAGAGCCTATCTTGCAGTGATGGCAGTTGTGCCATGTGTGAATCGGGTTTTTGATCGGGTGGTGAACTGTTCCTAGTTAGTCTAGATGTGACTAGGTCTCTCGACCAAGCTGACATGCACAGTTAACAAACAAGTTCACCCAATCAATCAAGCAAGAGAAAAATAATCAAAAATCAAAAATTCCAATCTAGGGTAAGCCTGGACCTAGATGACTCCTAACTTTAGACTGTCTTTAGGAGGTATATTGCTGACCTTAACCACAAGTTAATCGGCCAGGTAGGTGGCAAGGTCGGTGGGAGGTTATCCGTCAAAGATGTTCCTTAATTAAGTAACCACTAACCTTCGGGCTTTCGGCCCTTAATCCCCTTCCTAGAAACCAATTTGTCGAAAGTTAATTTCGTACAACTTCCTTCTTCAGCCAATCTTCTAATGAGTCCGAGTTAACCTAAGACCAACGTCTAGTCAATTTTTTATTTTAGGGTTAGGGTTGTGAGTGCAACGGAGATGATTTGTGGACCAAGGAAGGGTAATGCGTCCCCACCTTATCTTATTTATGGGTTTTGTCTTTAAAGTGATTTAGTGCACGTGTAAAGCAATAGACAAGTATTCACTCACAAGCAGTAAATCAGCCAAAGGTGCTTCTTAGTCTATATGCAATGCGAACTACCTTGTCGCCAGCACTCTTCAACAGGAATTAAGGAAATTTAATAGACACGTGCCTATGATGCAAGAGTCTAAATTTTTTTTCAATTAGTCAACTAATAGGTTACTATTAATTAATTAGCAGTATGCAGGGTGACCACAGAGAAAAATTATCAAAGCAGTAAACAGAACTTTATAATTTGTAGCAATATGCAAAAGATCAATTAGTAGTGATCTACTATAGCCGCGGAAACGCTGCAATTACCGCGTTTGTGCAGCTATTTAGTAGGCTTTGTTGCTCTGCCTTCTAGGGCAGAGGCGCAGAGTAGCTATATGTTCTTAGATGCAGCTAGTTTTCCTGTTATCAGATCCTGCAAATAGAAATAAATAATTAGTTATTTTAGAAAATATCGTGAAATCACCTAGAGGGGGGGCGAATAGGTGATAGTGCTAATGTAGAAACTAAATGCGGAAGAATGCGGAAGCTAAAAATAATTTTGCAACACACTTAATACAACCAACAAGTGTAGCCGAATTCCCCGTGAAGGGCTCTGGACTAACTCCTCTTGATTCTCCTAGATAAGGGTTGAGGTGCTATATGAAGCTCTTGTGGTTAAGTACAAGTGAGGCACACACAAGCAAGCCAAGCATATAAAGATAAACAATATGAAAGATGCAAGGCACTACACAAGCAAATATGATATGATGCTAAGAATGATGCTTTGCACAAATAAAAGAGAGATAGTTAGAGAGACAATGGATCAAACGCAAACACAATGATATGTTTCGAGGTTCGAGCCCCTAGCTCTACGTCCCCGCCTTCACCGAGAAGGATTTCTAATCCACTATCTTGTTCACCGAGGACTCCCACCGAGGGAACCTCCACCGAGGAGGATTTTTACAACAAGGGAGTACCGAACTCCTCTCTCAAACACCGCCTCACAACCGAGGGGTAGGCCCGTAGCCAAACAACCACAAACACCTCTACCGAAGAGGGTTACAAACCAAACTCCACCTCTCACTAGAGGGAGCAAACACCACTCCGATCAACCTCTACCAAAGAGGGATACAACAAGTCAAGGAGGGTTTACAACTTGGAGGCTCAATCAACCTCAAATAATCTCTTTTCCACAAAATAAAGATCCTAAATAGATTAGGATAGTATGATAGCTCAAGTGTGGAAAACTAGGTGTTTGGAAAAAAAAACTCAAAGAAAAATACTTGGGAAAACTCTTGTATAAGATAGAAAATGAAAATCAAGACAAATCTCCCAAAATACTCTTTTCTTTGATTTTTCTAAAAACCTAAAATAAAATAAAGATAGATCTTTTTGGCACTTAAACTCTTTTGAAAACTTGTTTAAAACACTAGAGATATCAGAAAATTTTGGCACAAAAAATCTTATCTAAAACCCCCAAGAAATGGGTTTATATAGGCTCCCCAAGAAACTAGCCGTTAGGCTGATCTGTCAGCCTGACAGGCTATCGATCGACCGGCCGGTCGACCACCAACGGTCATATTTATGACCGTTGGGCAACCCGGTCGACCGCTCGGTCGACCGCCTAGATACAGAGAGCAAAGCTCTCTGGTCCGGTCGACCGGTCGGTCGACCGGCCCACTGTGCTGCCAGACGTGCACAGCTCTGTGCACGTCGGTCGACCGCACGATCGACCGGCCTTTGGTTCGGTCGACCATGCGGTCGGTCGACCTGGCCTGTCAGCCACTGTTCTGGGTCAGAAACTGGGGTAAAAAATATTTTAATAAATCTTACAAAAACTTCTAAAAAATCCCCAAAAATAGTTTTACCATTTTGCATTGATTTATAAACTTGTGATAAATATTTCAACTCAAATATCAAGCATATGAAACTATTTTTGTGTTTTAACATTTTTACCAAAAATCAAAACTGTATTTTATCAAACTTTGATTTTTCAATACATGAATAGGCTAGTCAAAATAAGTTTGTCTAAGAAGTTTAAGCATGCATGTATAGAATGAAACTACTATACATAAACCAATTAAACTTGTTTTGATCAACTATTCATGAAAACAAATATTGGTTAAACCAAAACTGAAAAACCAATATCCAAACATAAAACGTGTGTGTATTGTGCACTTGAGCATATCAACTATTCTTATATTTACAAATGGATCTAAAACAAACTAAACACTAGAATACCTAAGTCTTCTTGATGATCTTTATCTTCAAGTTGACTCGATCCAAACTCCGTGATCCAACGAGCATGGCTATGAATGATCTTGACGCTCGGGCTCGGGAATCACCAAGTGAAGGCTTCCAAACTCCTCTTTTGAAGTAATCACCAACTAATATCTTGCTAAATGATCTGAAACTAAAATCACAAGATTATTAGTAAACATAACTACATGAGTTAATCATCATCAAAACTAGAGTGGAAGGCCTCTGGGCCAACAATCTCCCCCTTTTTGATGATGATAAAACTCATGGAGTTATATATGCATGGATTAAAGTTAAGCTTCAAAGAACCTCCCCCTTAACTCATGCATAAACAAATAAACATAAATATACATTGAATATGAAACATGAAACATACATAGATATGCATAAACAATAAAAAGGCTCTAGATACCAATGAAATTTTCAAACAAAAACAAAACAAGTGCTCTAGATACCAATTAAACTTAATATATGCAAAAACCATAAATATGCATATATAAAACTTCTCAAATAATTCTCCCCCTTTTTGTCAATCATCAATAAAGGGGTCAAAACAATAAAAACAATGTTCTCCCCCTTTTTGTCTAAAACAAAAAGGAATAGCAATAAGGGGTTACAATCAATTTAGATATCAATTTAAAAATATGTCAAAGATAGCATCTTGATACCAATTGAAAGTGAACATAGATCAATAAATAAATGGTATATGCGATATACATTCATGAAGAGGAAGATGTGAAGCTTCCCTACATAGATAAATTACATGAAGGAAGGATGACAAGGCCTAATTCACATAACATACACTATGCAATGCATAAGAGGAGATGTGAAGCTCCCCCTACACACGTGTACCACATAAAGAAGGGTTGTCAAGCTCCTCAATACACGATACACTCATCATGAATCTATATGTAGAAGAGATGTTAAGCTCTCCTTGCATATAGGCAATACAAATTAAAAACCCTTTTTTTTATTTAAACATTTCTTATTAAAACATTTTGAATTTTCTCAATAAAATAAATTTGATACCAATTAAGAATGTGTCAAAGTAGTGCATCTTGATATCAATAGAAATTTAAACATTATAAACATTGAATTACTAACATAAATCTTGATACCAATTGAAATTATTATTCTTTAAAAGCAAATGATACCAAAATGGAAATTCAATATTTTCTATCATAAAGCAAGGGAGTGGAAATCAAATACCAATTGAAATACAAAAACAAATTTTCTCCCCCTTTATGAAATACCAACTAAAACAATGCGTAGGCTCGAAATAAGATACCAATTGAAAATTGAATCAATTGAAACAAAGTTAAAACTCAAGCTTTAGCATAAACAAAATTTTGTGCTTAAAGATATAGGGATATAATAAGCACAAATAAAACATATATATGTATGAAAAGTAGATACCAATTGAAATTGATACCATTGGAATTGAAAAAAACATACATACATACAAACATATATGAGTATACAAGAAAGGTCAAAATTGATACCAATTGAAAGAATCCAATGATACCAATTGAAACAACAATAATATCAAAGTATAACTCATATAACCTATCCTCCCAATCATGTTCAAGTTTTAAAATGATTTTCACTATAAAGCATACATGAGCATGATTTCCCATCCAACCACCCTTTGAAGGTAGGGGTTTTCAAAAATAGGTTTAGAAAATAAAGTTTGTTTGAATACTCTACCATATGAAGAATACGAATTAGTTAAATGGAAAGATTTGTTAACTAGTACGAAATCCTTCAAGCAAGGAATAAAAACAAATTATTTTTCATAAAAACATGAAATTCACAAAATAACTAACACTCATAATCAATGAAGCATAAATATAACTCATGAAAATAAACATGAGTAAACAAGAAATGTGAGTGTACAAATACAATGTGAAAAACATGATCATGAAAGTATTCAATTTAGCTCAATATTCCTTGAAACAAGAAGATCATCAAAACTTATTTAATCTTCAAGGTATATGTATGTCTTATATAAACTAAAGTATACATACATATCCAAACACAACGAGTCCACAAAGATATATGCATGAAGGCACGTGGCTCAAAGGATGTATATGTATAATCAATAGTTTAGACAAGATGGACATATATATGAAGTTAAACATGAAAACATGAAACAAATTCAAAAATGGGAATACAAGTTTAAAATGCATGGATCATCAAAACTAGACTATACTAGCACATCTAATGGGTTCAAATAAGCATTCAAGCACAAACATATATAGATTTATTTGTGGCTCACTATATGCACAAATATATACCAAGTTTTAATGAAAACTAACATCTAAACATGTAATCAACGCATGAAGCATAAAAATAAGATATGAATAAACATGAAAAAAACATAAACATGATTATTATGTAAATCCACATATTATTAGAGCTAAGATAAACATGATAGCTAAACAAAGGTGAGAACACAAAAATAATAGTCTATATTAAACATGGGTGTCTCAAAAGGCTATACATGCATGTCAAGGGTCTAATAAACATGACATTAACATAACAATCTATAAACATCAAAACATGCTAATAAAGAATAGAATGAAAAGCATGTAAACAATAATTAGGAGCTAGAGATCATTACCAAAACCTAGAAGGCAACTCTCCAAATCTCCAAAAACATGGTGGTCCTCTCCACCAAACATCCCTTGAAAGTGATGCATCCAAATAGTCTCCTTTAAGCTCGGAACACATCCACTCCAAGGTACCTATACTCTCACGTCATGTGAGAGCCCACACCTACATCAAACATAAGAGGGGTGGTCTTTGATACCCATATCTTATTGGGTCCATGGGGGTTAGTACCTTCTCTAACCCAAACAAACTTATTTGCTAAATTACTATCATGTATTCTATCATAACAAAATTTAGCAAGGTGGCCCTTACGTCCACAATGTGTATAAGTGTACACATGAGCATATATGTGATGAGAGTGTCCGTGAGGAGCATGTGTATGCCGTGGGAGGTGTGCATGAATAGATGGAGCTTGTTTCTTTCGAAACAAAGTTTCCAAACGTGTATGACCCACTACACATTGGCTCAAAGTGGAGCCCAAACAAACAACACTCTTCTTAAACATGGATATATCATTGTTAATCAAAGAAGAAGTGTGGCATGCAATGGGTGTGCTAGATGGAACTACCCTAGCATGGCAAACATGTGAATCTAAATCATTTTTCAAAGATTTATTTTTATTTAAACAAATTTCTAATTCTTTTGAAATAAAATCAATTTCATTTTTCAAAGAATTGTTATCTTTTAAAATAAAATCTAATTTTGAAGATAAAACCTCATTTTTCTTCAAAATAACGTTGCAATCATTTTTAGACTTTAAAAATTTATTTTCCTTTAGAGCAAGGTCTAGTTGAGATCTCAATGAATCTCTTTCATTATAGACCTCAACCTTCTCTTGCAAAACATTATTAAGCTTAGAAGACAAATTCTCTTTTTCTTTATTTAAAGCACAAGTCTTCTTTTTCAAAAGGTTGTATTTTTTCAATAATTTTTCACACACAATTGATAGTTCTTCATTCAAAGCATGGGCATCAACATAATCATTAGAAGAACTAGCATCATCATCATCTAAGTGAGTTTCCGAGTGTACCTCAAGGGAGTCATTCCCTTGGATCATATAGCATTGTTGTGGCTCGGATTCTCTACTAGATTCCTCTAGTTGGATTGGCAATTGAAGCTTGGAGGTGGTGGTGGTTGTCAACTTGTTCCACACTGCAAAGGCGGAATCAAGATTAGAAACAAGCAAAAGATATTCTTTAGGTAGCGTGCTTCTAATGGCCTCAAGGGCTTGCGCATTGGCCCCTATATGCTTGCTATCACTAAGGTAGGATTCCTTGATAATGGCAAGGTGAACCTTATATCCTAGGGTTTGTAAATAGATGGACATCTTAGTCTTCCAAACAATGATGTTGGAAGGGTCAAACATAGGTGGGGTCATGAAGTCCATGGGTCCAAAACTATATGTGTGCAAACAAGCAAATGCAAATGATAGACTAGCAAACAAGGATCTCACTCCTAGGTTGTTAAACCTAAAGTATCAGGAGCGTAGGCTCTGATACCAATTGAAATCACCTAGAGGGGAGGTGAATAGGTGATAGTGCTAATCTAGAAACTAAATGCGGAAGAATGCGGAAGCTAAAAATAATTTTGCAACACACTTAATACAACCAACAAGTGTAGCCGAATTCCCGTGAAGGGCTCTGGACTAACTCCTCTTGATTCCCCTAGATAAGAGTTGAGGTGCTATATGAAGCTCTTGTGGTTAAGTACAAGTGAGGCACACACAAGCAAGCCAAGCATATAAAGATAAACAATATGAAAGATGCAAGGCACAACACAAGCAAATATGATATGATGCTAAGAATGATGCTTTGCACAAATAAAAGAGAGAGTTAGAGAGACAATGGATCAAACGCAAACACAATGATATGTTTCGAGGTTCGAGCCCCTAGCTCTACGTCCCCGCCTTCACCGAGAAAGATTTCTAATCCACTATCTTGTCCACCGAGGACTCCCACCGAGGGAACCTCCACCGAGGAGGATTTTCACAACAAGGGAGTACCGAACTCCTCTCTCAAACACCGCCTCACAACCGAGGGGTAGGCCCGTAGCCAAACAACCACAAACACCTTTACCGAAGAGGGTTACAAACCAAACTCCACCTCTCACTAGAGGGAGCAAACACCACTCCGATCAACCTCTACCAAAGAGGGATACAACAAGTCAAGGAGGGTTTACAACTTGGAGGCTCAATCAACCTCAAACAATCTCTTTTCCATAAAACAAAGATCCTAAATAGATTAGGATAGAATGATAGCTCAAGTGTGAAAAACTAGGTGTTTGGAAAATAAAAACTCAAAGAAAAATACTTGGGAAAACTCTTGTATAAGATAGAAAATGAAAACCAAGACAAATCTCCCAAAATACTCTTTTCTTTGATTTTTCTAAAAACCTAAAACAAAATAAAGATAGATCTTTTTGGCACTTAAACTCTTTTGAAAACTTGTTTAAAATACTGGAGATATCAGAAAATTTTGGCACAAAAAATCTTATCTAAAACCCCCAAGAAATGGGGTTTATATAGGCTCCCCAAGAAACTAGCCGTTAGGCTGATCTGTCAGCCTGACAGGCTATTGGTCGACCGGCCGGTTGACCGCCAACGGTCATATTTATGACCGTTGGGCAACCCGGTCGACCTCTTGGTCGACCGCCCAGATACAGAGAGCAAAACTCTCTGGTCCGGTCGACCGGTCGGTCGACCGGCCCACTGTGCTGCCAGACGTGCACAGCTCTGTGCACGTCGGTCGACCGCACGGTCGACCGGCCTTTGGTTCGGTTGACCGTGCGGTTGGCCGACCTGGCCTGTCAGCCACTGTTCTGGGTCAGAAACTGGGGTAAAAAATATTTTAATAAATCTTATAAAAACTTCTAAAAAAATCCCCAAAAATAGTTTTACCATTTTGCATTGATTTATAAACTTGTGATAAATATTTCAACTCAAATATCAAGCATATGAAACTATTTTTGTGTTTTAACATTTTTACCAAAAACCAAAACTGTATTTTATCAAACTTTGATTTTTCAATACATGAATAGGCTAGTCAAAATAAGTTTGTCTAAGAAGTTTAAGCATGCATGTATAGAATGAAACTACTATACATAAACCAATTAAACTTGTTTTGATCAACTATTCATGAAAATAAATATTGGTTAAACCAAAACTGAAAAACCAATATCCAAATATAAAACATGTGTATATTGTGCACTTGAGCATATCAACTATTCTTATCTTTACAAATGGATCTAAAACAAACTAAACACTAGGATACCTAAGTCTTCTTGACGATCTTCATCTTCAAGTTGACTCGGTCCAAATTCCGTGATCCAACGAGCATGGCTATGAATGATCTTGACGCTCGGGCTCGGGAATCACCAAGTGAAGGCTTCCAAACTCCTCTTTTTGAAGCAATCACCAACTAATATCTTACTAAATGATCTGAAACTAAAATCACAAGATTATTAGTAAACATAACTACATGAGTTAATCATCATCAAAACTAGAGTGGAAGGCCTCTGGGCCAACATATTGTACCATTCGCTCCCCGGCAACAACGCTAAAATTTTTGATTGAGACGAGAAAATAATAAAGAAAGAGTTAAAATTAGAAGATCTTAGTCTTATCTCAATGTAACCGTGTAGCAAGGGCTAGACGGGTCGATTCACAGGGAAGGATGTGATAGAAACTTTTCGGAACAATTTTCTCTAAAATTGACTTGAAAAAAAAAGATATTGATTGTGAGAATTAGACTTTATCAAGCAAAAGAATTATAGTCTACTAATCATCTATCATAACCAAAGTATTAGTCTAAAAGAGTGAACATTATATTGAATGAAGAATTATCGACCCTAGGATTTTGATTGAGAATCAAGTAAGATGAATAAGAATGTTGTAAACCCTAATTAGTGTGCACTAATAAAAATTAAACTATAGTTTATCCTAATTTCAAAGTATAGTATAAGGAAAGTCCACTTAAAATTATGCTATCAAAGTGTTTAAATATGAACCATGAATAACCATTTAAAAGTGCAACCCAAATTATTTAAACTTAATTATTGATTCATCTTCAAGAACACCAATTTAATCCTAGGGTTTCTAACAAGCATAGATGTTAATCAGTTCATCTTTTAAACTAAATTAGGGTTGATCGAGAGATTAGCAAAGTATAAGTTTAATTAGTCACTCATATTTTTGTTTTCAATTTTTATGAAAGAAAAGTTGCATCAAACTAAAAACAGAACAACGAATAAGTTAAAGCAAAACTAAATTGAAATTAAAAGCAAGAAAAGTCAAAAGAATGAAGAACCTTTTTATTAGATGTCACTGACCAATTACAAAGCTCCTCTGCTTCTTCAACAATCTCCTTCTCCAAATAAATAAAAATGAAATAATACAAGAAAATTCGGAAAGAAAAGAGGATCTAAAGAAAAACCTAAGCTTGAGCTATAAGATCCCCTCCTCTGTTGCTCAGTAGGAGTATTTATCGGAGATTTAAGACGTAGAGTCCCAGTACAACTTTTCCACGGAAACGTGTTGCCAGCTCCATCCATACGGCCGCGGAAACGCGGCTATAGCAGCTTTTCCGTGGCAAAAGCATGGCCAATGGCCACTAATCGGGGAAAAATCGCGCACAAAAAATGTATGTTTTGAAATCGATATTTAAAGTGTGTGCTTTAGCTTCCTCGATACTTCCGTTATAACATAGAGGCTAAAACGAGTCGAATCCACAAGGACAGGAGGCGATAGAAGCTTTATCGGTTGATTCACGTGTGTGTTAAAAGTTCTTCAATATTTGAAAGATTGAAAAGAAAGAAAAACAAAGAATGAAAAAGAGAAGTACAGTGACATACAAAGAAGTGGGAAACATAAAAAATAAGATATTTGTGATTTTTGAGATATATCTAAAACAAAATAAAAAGGAAAGAAAACTCATGGCTACTAACTACTAATGGCTCTAATACAAGCTAACCTCTTAGTGATAGTTCCCTCACATGTATCATTGGCCATCACTAGTTCTTGGTTCAAGAGCATTTCAAAGCATAACCCATACGATAACTTTCATATCCAAAACTCAATATAATAAGGCAAGCTATACTTAAACCATCAAAACTAAACAAGAGCAAGCATGGAGTAAAGTAATGTTAGCTTGTTAGAGAGTTAAGATGTTAGAGTGTTAGATCCATCATCATGAGCCATCAATGGCTCTTGCAAGAGCAAGGCCAAGTAGAGGCTATTAGATTCATGTGGATTATCAAATAAGAAGTTAGCAAGTTAGTGGTTAGTGGATAGTTGTCTTGAGAGAAAATTAGTTAAACATGTAAAAGGAGTTAGAGAGAAGAAAATAAAGAGAGGTAAAGAGAGAACCTTTCATAGATTGTCACCTTCTATTACAAGAACTCTTACTTTCCAACCATATACCACTCTCTCTCCTATTACAAGATCTACAAGAAATGAAAAATACAAAAGAGAAAGAAGAAGAACACTAATCTAAACTATCCTAAACTACAAAATGGAGACGAAAATGACCCTAAACTCTGCATATCTTGCTGAAGGAGAAACCCAGGAGTATTTATAGGCACCAAGGGAAGGGGGCTAGGGGACAAAGCCTGGCCCAAAGTACAAGCGCAGCAGCGAAAACGCGATAAAAGCCGCGTTTCCGCGGCTCTAGAAACGCGGCTCTTCTAGAGCGACGCGCACGGCGCTTCGGGCCGCACGCTGTCCCATCTGTCCCCTGTTGGCGTCAGCGCCCAGTTTCTGGTTTTCAGCCCCTGGTTTTGACAAAATAGCTCTCCATGGTCAATGGCTATATTATAGGCCTTTAATCACCCATTAAATGTTGATTTAGGGTCTTGTTCTTCATTGCACACCATGGACCTAGAAACATACAAGAGAGGTATTATTAGCAGAATTTAATATTAAATAAATATGAAGATATGGTATGAAATATGCAGTTTTAGAGGCTAATCACACCCCCACACTTATCTTTTGCTCGTCCCGAGTAAAATAAAACTAAAGGAATTATTACACCATTTTCACTGGTGACGCGATTGCACTGAGCATGTGCAACAAGTCGTTAAATCTCTAGGTTTCCCTAGAGGAGGAGTTTTGTCACCTGAGGGTTTTCAATGAATTACACCCACAAAATTCATAACAAAAGAAATCAAATGTTAGCATTTTGAAAACGCATTTTGAAATAGAGAAAAGTGTTAAAATATTTTTGTGAAAATATAAGTGATCCAAGGTAATAGGTTAACCAGAAATTATTCTTCCTTAAACTAAGTCGAAATGCAAAATCTTGTTATAAATTAAATGTAAGAATTTAAAATTTAATTGATTCTTTAATCTTTCATAAAACTCTTAGAAAATTATACACTTTGTGAACAGTAAAGGTTTTTGGGATATCGACTCTAACTTTCATGCCATTTATTTAATATATTTTTCTTCTTTTTTTCTTTATTTTCTTCTCTTAGTTTTCTTAGGCTTTCTTATTTACCCGGGTAGTGAGCCTTTAGCCGGTGACTCCCAAACCAGATGATCTTAGGGCACCAGATGAGAAAACATCCCTCAGATTTAAGGACTCGAGTAAACAAGATCACAAAACTAAAGGGGATTATGTTATTTTTATCCACCGTTTTAGGTCTGAATAATCATGCTTCCTGAGGCATAATTACCCAACTTCAATAAGTGGTTTTATCATCATATCATTTATATATATATATATATATATATATATATATATATATATATATATATATATATATATATTATGACATTTTCAGTCTTTATTTCAATCCCAAAAATTGTGTAAGTGTGAAGTACATAAATCTAAGGTAACAAATTCAAGATCAAATTATCTTTCAAGTCTTACTTTCTTATCTAAAAATTTAAACAAGATCTATTATTTTGACTCAGTTTAAAATTTCATAATTTTAGGTCTTCCTAATTCCTAAGATAATCTTAATTTTCTTAAAAATAAATCAAAACTATTTATCTTATTTCAAAAAGTTTTGTAAAAAGACAAGAAAAGAGTTTCTATAAATTTTTTAATTAAAAAGATGTATAAAAGAAAGAAAATGTAAAACTAACTATGTTAGTAAACCCTTCCTCACACTTATCTCATGCATTGTCCTCAATGCATCGTGAATGTGTATATACATGAAACAAATGGGAAGAGAAGGAAAATTACCTCATGGTAATGGCTCCGGTGGTGGTCTGATTGGGCCACGCGTTGCTACCCAACCAAGATAATGTGGATCTTGAAGGACCCACCAATGACCTCACTAATACGACCCAGTAAAAGAATGATTGAAGGAATTGTCTTATTGAAAAAATTATCCCCATCTAATTTTTAATTTTCAAAAATAATTACTGAGTCATTTACTTCAACATTCTTATCCAACAATGAAGTGTGATTTTGGAAGATGATTGATTTGGACTCAAATGGAACAGGAGTAAAAATCGATACCGACTCTGAAATTTTACTCAGATTAAGTCAAAAGTCAATAAGGAGAGTCGAAATTGGTTCAAAAATAGGGTCCAAACTAAAGAATTGATGTTCACACACTTTCCCTAGCAATGAAGTGTGATCATAAGATATTGGTTATTCTAATTCATGGTGTAATGGTGCAGGATTCAATGTTGACTCCGGAATAGAGAAAAAATCTGGTAAAGATACCGGGGTCATTATTGAATCAAAAAGTGAAATGGAATTACTCATATGAGGTTCATGATCACATTCACGTTCAAGTTCAATTTCGGGAAAAGGATAACTTGCTAAAATGTCAAGCTGTTTCTAAAAATTTTGGGCAAGTTCATAAGGATGTAAGGAAATTGAATCTTGATTTTCGTCCAAAGAAGGAATGTGAATGGGTGAAATGATTGATTCAAGTTCAGAAATTATGAGAATCAAAACTTGCTCAAGAACGTTACTTAGTTCAGGTAACACTACAGGAGTCGATATTGATTCAAGGATTGGACTAGAATCTCTAATTTGAAGTTCAAGTTCACATTCATCTTTAAGTTCAATTTCAAAAAATGGATAACTTGTCAAACTATCAAGAGGTTGATGTTGGTGAAGTTCAGGTGGGTATGATGAAATTGAAGTTGGATTTTCAAAATGAAATGATTCGTGAGTCGTATGAACATTTGGTGGACATGGTAAGTCAATTGTATTTTGCATTATGCGCTCGGTCGCTTGCACAAATTCCATAGTTTTTTCCCACAATGATTTTCCTTTAAGTCGTTCTGGAAAAGAACTACATGAATTTTAGAAATTTAGTGGACATGATGAGGCTACCATTTTTTCAAATTATTTTTGGGCCTTTATCACTTCTTCTGAACTCCTTTCCAATAATGATTTTTCTTCAATTGGTGGTTCAGGAAAGGAGTATATGAATCAAAATCGGGGAGTGAATATTGTGAAAATTGTGGACAAGATGGTTGAAAATTGAACTTAGGGTAGGTGAATCCCCATGAACTCTGTGAAGAGTGAAAATTATTTTGAAAATTATAGTCATAGGATTGGGGATATGGGTCATATTGAGTCAGATAATCCCAATCCGGCATATATAGTAGGTTCATATTGTACATAGCCGAGTCGGAGTTATCCGAGTCAAATGAGGTCGGGGTGAGATATGGATTCATATTAGGATTGAAAAATTATTATTTTTGAAATCCATATCACAATTTACAAAAGAGAAAACAAACAAAAAAAAAAAAGAAAACAAGCCTAGACTATCCACGGGGGGTATATTGTCGGAATTTGACTACGAGTTAATCGACCAAGTAGGGGCAAGATTAGTGGGAGGTATCTGTGCTGGATCAACGAGCCTAATTATGCCAAACCACTGTTCTTCGAGATTTCGCCTCTAAATCCCCAACCTTAGCCACCGATTTGACAAGAGTCAACTTCTAACAATTTCCCCTTAGGTCAATCTCTTAAATGAGTCCGAGATGTCCCAAGGGGCCAACGTCTAGTAAATTTTATTTAGCCTTGGGTTGTGTGAGTGGGGAGGTGATTTTTTGGCTAAGGGAGGGTAATGACTTCCTCACCTTATGTTGTCTTGAGTTTTGCCCTTAAGTTTAATTTGTGCAAGTGTGCAATATAGATAAGAATGAACACAAAAAGGCGAGTAAATCACTGAAGTGTTTGTCCTAACTATATGCAATGCAATATGTACACCTCCGTCAAGATCACAACACAAGAACAAAATACAGTATATTGGAATGAAAATTGACACGTGCCTAGATGCCAATGTCTAAACCATTTTAAAGCAACCAATTTCTATATTTTAGTTCTTAAAATTATTTGCAGTGTACAGGTAATATAAAAAAAATAGCAGCAGAGTATAAGAATATATAAGAATTTACCCAACCACAGAAGAGAAAGTGTTGACTTCTGCAATGCTAAAACTTTAATCTGCACACCAAAAACAAAGAAGAAAAGTTAACAAAAACGTGAAATCAAACCGTTCCCATCCTCAGCAACGGCGCCAAAATTTGATCGGGAAAAAATCGTGCACAAAAAGTGTATGTTTTAAAATTGATATTTAAAGTGTGTGCTTTGGCTTCCTCGATACTTCCGTTATAGCATAGAGGCTAAAAAGAGTCGAATCCATAAGGACAGGAGGCGATAGAAGCTTTACCGGTTGATTCACATGTGCGTTAAAAGTTCTTCAATGTTTGAAAAAATGAAAAGAAAGGAAAACAAAGAATGGAAAAGAGAAATATGGTGACACACAAAGAAGTGGAAAACATAAAAGATACGATATTTGTGATTTTTGAGATATATCTAAAATAAAATAAAAAGGAAAAAAAACTCATGGCTACTAACTACTAATGGCTCCACTAACAAGATAACATCTCAGTGATAGTTGCCTCACATGTATCATTGGCCATCGCTAGTCCTTCGTTCAAGAGCGTTTCAAAATATGACCCATACGATAACTTTTACATCCAAAACTCAACATAACAAGTACAAGCTATACTTAAACCATCAAAACTAAACAGGAGCAAGCATGGAGTAAAGTAATGTTAGCTTGTTAGAGAGTTAGGATGCTAGAGCGTTGATCCATCATCATGAGCCATCAATGGCTCTTGCAAGAACAAGGACAAGTAGAGGCTATTAGATTCATGTGGATTATTAAATAAGAAGTTAGCAAGTTAGTGGTTAGTAGTTAATTGCCATGAGAGAAAATTAACTAAACATATAAAAGGAGTTAAAGAGAAGAAAATAGAGGTAAAGAGAGAACCTTTCATAGATTGTCACGTTTTATTACAAAAACTCTTGCTTTCCAACCAAATACTACTCTCTCTCCTATTACAAGATCTACAAGAAATGAAAAATATAAAGGAGAAAGAAGAAGAATACTAACCTAAACTACCCTAAACTATAAATGGAGATGAAAACTACCCTAAACTCTGCATATCTTGCTGAAGGAGAACCCCAGGGTTATTTATAGGCACCAGGGGAAAGGAGGGCTAAGGGGAAACCCTGGCCCAAAGTACAGGCGAGGCCGCGCCCGTACGCAGTGGAAATGCGGTAAAAGTCGCATTTTCGCGGCTCTTCTAGAGCCACGCGCACGGCGCTTCAGGCCGCGCGCTGTCCCGTCTGTCCCCTGTCGGCGTCAGCGCGCAGTTTCTGGTTTTCAGCCCCTGTTTTTGACAAAACAGCTCTCCAAGGTCAATGACTATATTATAGGTCTTTAATCACCCATTAAATGGTGATTTAGGGTCTTTTTTTTCATTGCACACCATGGACCTAGAAACATGCAAGAGAGGTATTATTAGCAGAACTTAATATTAAATAAATGTGAAGATGTGGTATGAAATATGCAGTTTTAGAGACTAATCAGCCACGCGCTTTCTCGCGTAGACTCTCTTGGTCTGTCCATCTGGGCGACTCCTTCTGGATTCTACATTCGGATCCTCGATCTTGAGAATTCGGGATAACTTGGGAAGCAAGTTATCAAAAATCCGAATTTGAAAAGGATTTGGTCCCTTTATCTTTATCTTCAAGCCTTTCTCCCCTTCATCTTTATCTTGTAGTGCAAGTAACAGGTTCAAGTAGAAGTCCTCCTCTGTTTTAGGATAAGGATCCATCTTATTTTATCCTTCTCCTCTTCCCCCTTGATTTGAATAGTAATTAGGAGTCCTACTTTATCCTCCCTCCTCCTTCCCTAGATTTTAAATTAATAATTTAAAATCTAAGTTTAGATTAGGTTAGATAAGAAAGAAGTTTCTAAATTACTAAAATAAATCATGCATGTGGGCTTGTGTGCTTTTTGGGCTTTTTGGCTTCATTTATTTATTCTTTAATTACTCAAGGCCTGCACAACATTAAACAATAAAATGTTACGTAGTAGTGCTTTATAAAAGAATAAGTAGGGAAAATGATGATAAATATGCACTTTTGACTACCTATCACAATACCAAGCATGTATATGATATGAACAATATGATGCAATGCAAGATATAAAAGAAAGAGAGTTTAGAGATAGTGGATCAATCGCAAACACTGAGATATGTTTCGAGGTTTGAGCCACTGCTCTACATCCCCGCCTTCACACAGAAGGATTTCCACTATACGTCCACACAGGACCTCCCACACAGGGAACCTCCACCGAGGATTCAGCAAATACAAAGTAGGAGTACACAACTCCTCTTTCCAACAACACAACCTCTACACAAGAGGCTAGGCCCAACAAGAATCACCTCTCACAAGAGGGATAATGCACTAAGCCAAATAACAATCACCTCACACTAGAAGGATAAGGCACTAAGCCAAAACAACCTCAATCACCTCTGCACAAAGAAGGATAGCCATAACCCAAAGAACAATCTCAATCACCTTACACAAAAGGGATGAACACAAACCCAAAGCAAAGAAAGGTTACAACTCTTGGTGATCTCAAAGACCACAAATAACTCTAGGTGATCACTATAAACCACAAACCAATTTTTCCACAAAAACAACATCCTATAGATAAGACAGAGATGATAGCTCAAGTGTGAGAAAACAAAGTGTTGGAATGAAAATAACAAAGAAAAATCTTAGAAAAATCACAAAATAAATGTAGAAATAAAGATCAAAAACCAATTCCCAAATACTCTCTTTTACTTTGTTTTTCCAACACTTTAAAACAAATAAAGATAACTCTTTTTAACCCAAAAACTCTTTAAAAACTTGCTGCTAAAACACTTGTAAAGATGGGAATTTTTGCTCTCTAAAAACTTGTTAAAATTAGCTCAAGAGAAGGCATATATATAGCCTCTCAAAAATCTGCCCGTTGGCAATCTGGAAAGGCCAAAAATGACCTTCGGTCGACGCCCCGGTCGACCGGCGTAACGGTCATATTTCTGACCATTGTGAAAGGGGAACACCTAGAGGGGGGGTGAATAGGTGTTAGTGCTAATCTAAAACTAAATGCAAAACTAAGTGCGCTAAATGCGGAAGCTAATGCAAATCTTGCACAAACTTAATACAACACAACAAGTGTAGCCGAATTCCCCGTGAAGGGCTCTGGACTAACTCCTCTTGATTCCCCTTGAATGGGTTGAGGTGCTATGTGAAGCTCTTGTTGGTTAAGTATAAGTTAGGCACACACACAAGCAATCCAAGCAATGTGCACACACAATCAAGCCAAGCAATCAAGGATATAGCAATATGGAGTATGCAATGGCAACACAAGCAATGTATATAATATGCTATGAAAGAATAATGCTTGCACAAAAGTAAAGAGAATAGAGTTGAGAGAAATTGGATCAAACGCTAACACAAAGATTTGTTTCGAGGTTCGAGTACCCAACTCTACATCCCCGCCTACACCACCGTGTAGGATTTCCCAATCCACTATAGGAGTACCAAACTCCTCTCTCAACCTTACAATGCCACCGAGGCAATATAACAACCAACAACAACACCTCTACCGAAGAGGCTCACAACCAATCTCAATCACCTCACAATTGAGGGATACAAACCAATCACCCGATCACCTCTACCGAAGAGGGATACAACAAGAATAAGGGTGTACAACTTAGAGGTTACAACAACAACCTCAAAACTCTCTCTTTCTTTCTTTTTCCACAAAACAAAGATCCTAATAGTTTAGGATAGAAGATATAGCTCAAGTGTGGAAAAACTAAGTGTTTTGATCAAAGAAAAAACTCTTGGGAAAATAGCAAATTGATATAGAAATGAAGAACAAGAAATCTATTCCCAAAATCCTATTTTTCTTTGAAAATAACAAAACACTTAAAACAATAAAGATGAATCTTTTTGCACTTAAAACTCTTTTGAAAACTCTTTTAAAACACTAGAAATAGTCAGGAAATTTTGGCATCAAAATCTTAGAGAGAAACTCCAAACAATAAGGTATATATAGCCCCAATACAAAACTAGCCGTTAGGCTGATGTGGCAGCCTGACAGGCCTGGCGGTCGACCGGCCGGTCGACCGTCCAACGGTCATATTTTGACCCGTTGAAGCTACCGGTCGACCGCCCGGTCGACCCAAACAAACAGAGAGCAGAACTCTCTGCAGCGGTCGACCGCCCGGTCGACCCAAACAAACAGAGAGCAGAGCTCTCAGACCCGGTCGACCCGAACGGTCGACCGAGTTTGTGTCTGCCAGACGTGCACAAGTTTGTGCACGTCGGTCGACCCCATGGGTAAACCGGCCCTTGGTGCGGTCGACCCATACGGTCAACCGACTGGCCTGTCAGCACAAACCTGGGACAGAAAAACTGGGAAAAATGTTTTATAAAAATCTTTTATCTTTTCTGAAAATCCCATAAAACTTGTTTTAACATTTTATATTGAAACACAAACAAGTGATAAAAATTTCAAGACATATATCACTCATATCAATTCATTTTCGAGTTTTGCAAATTTTATCAAAAACAAAACTTGTATTTTTATCAAACTTGATTTTTTCAATACATGAATAGGATAGTCAAAATAAGTTTGTCTAGCAAGTTAAACCATGTATGTATATCTAGAATACATACATCTAATATACATAGAAATAAAGTAAACTTGTTTTGATCTACTATTCATGAAAACCAAATCCAAAACATGAAAAACGTGTGTGTTGTGCACTTGAGCATATCAACTATACTAAGCTTTACAAATTGGATCTAAACACACTAACTAAACTATGGATACCTAAGTCTTCTTGATGATCTTCATCTTCAAGTAGACTTGCTCCAAAAACTCCATCCATGGGCTAGGCAATGTGTGATCTTGACGCTTTGGCCCTGGAATCATCATGAAAAGCTTCTAAACACCTTGTTGAAGCTAATCACCAACTAATATCTTGGTTAATGAGACGCTTTGGCCCTGGAATCATCATGAAAAGC
Source organism: Agave tequilana (assembly GCA_038442645.1). Lineage (NCBI taxonomy): Eukaryota > Viridiplantae > Streptophyta > Magnoliopsida > Asparagales > Asparagaceae > Agave > Agave tequilana. The sequence continues at coordinate 91,051 of JAVJIF010005951.1, read as the reverse complement.
TTCTTAACACCTTGTTGAAGCTAATCACCAACTAATATCTTGGTTAATGATCTGAAACTTAAACAACACAAGATTATTAGTAAACATAACTACATGAGTTAATCATCATCAAAACTAGAGTGGAAGGCCTTTGGGCCAACACATTGTGCCTCTGGTCGACTGCCCAGTCGACCGGTCCAAGCCTGCGATCGACCGCCCGGTCGACCGAACAGCACCTGAGAGTTGGGTGCTTTCAATCGGTCGACCGCGCGGTCAACCGGTCGTTTAGGCTAGCCATGTGCACGTCTCTCGTGGACATCGGTCGACCGGTCCAGTCGACCGACTTCTGGTTCGGTCGACCGCCAGTGTAATTAGGCTGAAAATCTGGGACTTAAAACTAAGGTAATTTATTACCAATTAAATCCCATAAAATTACATTAATTCCACAAAAATAAGTTCTTATAAGATCTTTAAATAACAAATGGGAGTTAGAGATAGTTACTAAAACTATTAGGGCTAATCTCTAGATCTTCAAACCATGGCGATCATCCCACCAAACTTCCTTGAAGGTAATGCATCCAAAAGTGTCACCATTTAGCTTGGAACGCATCCACCATCAAGGCACTAACACCCTCACGTCAAGTGAGAGCCCACACCTATATCAAATAAAATAGGAGTGGCTTTTGGTACCCATACTCTAATGGGTCTATGGGGGTTAGCACCTTTCCTAACCCAAATAAATTTATTTATAAAATTTGAAATATTTCATCTATCATAACAAAACTTTGCAAGGTGGCCCTTACGTCCACAATGTGTACAAGTGTACACATGAGCATACATAAAATCATGTATGTGAGTATGATGAGCATGTGTATATCGTGTATGGTGTGCATGCATATGAGGAGTATGTTTCTTGCGAAACATGGATTCCACAAGTGTGTGGTTCATGGCACATTAGCTCGAAGTGAAGCTCAAACAATCTACACTTTTCTTCAACATACATATATCACTTTTAATACTTGAAGACAAAGTGGAGCAACCAACATGTTTATCAATGAAAGAAGAAGAAGCAATAGGAACATGACAAATATGAGTATCAAAATCATTTTTCAAAGAAGAGTTTTCCTTTGAAACCAAATCTAATTCTTTTGAAATTAAAGAAACTTTATTTTTTAAAGAATTGTTCTCTTTTACAAAAATTTCAAGTTTTGAGAATAAAGCTTTATTTTTCTTCACAATATCATCACAATCATTTTTATTTTTTAAAATTTTATTTTCCATTAAAATAAGGTCAAGTTAGGATTTCAGTGAGTCTATTTCATTTGAAATCTAATCCTTCTCTTGCAAAATCATATTAAGTTTTGAAAACAAGTCCTTATTTTTTTTCTTTTAATTTAAAGCTTTTCTTTTACAAAACCTTATATTTTTCAAGCAAGTTTTCACAAACAATAGATAGTTCTTCATTCAAAGCATCGACATCCATGATGTCATCTCCTGAAGAAATAGCACAGTCATCTAGTTGAGTTTCCGAATGTACCTCAAGAGAGTAATTCCCTTGGACCATGTAGCAAGCTTGTTCGGATTCTTCTCTACTAGATTCCTTCTCCACATATTTTGTCATTTGTAGCTTGGAGATGTCAAAGTATTCCACACTGCAAAAGTGAAATCACAATGAGAAATCATAGAAAGATAATCTTTACTTAATGCTTACTTAATGCATCTAGGGCTTTTGCATTGGCTTCTATATGCTTGTTATTACCAAGATAAGATTTCTTGGTAGTAACAAGGTAAACATGCATTCTTAGGGTTTTTAAATAGGCACTCATTCTAAGTTTCCATATATCGATGTTGGAAGCATCAAACATGGGAGGGGCAAGATGATTCATGAGTGTGTAAACTATATGTGTGCAAATGCAATACTAGATTAGCTAGCCAAGATCTCACTCCTAGGTGGTTAAAGCTAATATCAGGAGCGTAGGCTCTGATACCGATTCAAAATACACCTAGAGGAGGGGTGAATAGGTGTATAGCTAATCTAATGAAAAATGATGCGAAATTAAAAACTAATTGCAGCACACTAAGTGTAACCAAATTCCCGGTGAAAGGCTCTGGACTAATTCCTCTAGATTCCTCTAATTAAGAGTTGAGGTACTATATGAAGCTCTCTTGGTTCAACACTAGTGAGGCACACAATCAATACCAAGCATATATATGATATGAACAATATGATGCAATGCAAGATATAAAAGAGAGAGTTTAGAGATAGTGAATCAATCGCAAACACCGAGATATGTTTCGAGGTTCGAGCCACTACTCTACGTCTCTGCCTTCACACAGAAGGATTTCCATTATACGTTCACACATGACCTCCCACACAGGGAACTTCCACCGAAGATTTGGCAAATACAAATTAGGAGTACACAACTCCTCTCTCTAACAACACAACCTCTACACAAGAGGCTAGGCACAACAACAATCACCTCTCACAAGAGAGATAATGCATTAAGCCAAACAACAATCACCTCACACTAGAGGGATAAGGCACTAAGCCAAAACCAACCTCAATCGCCTCTACACAAAGAAGGATAGCCATAACCCAAAGCACAATCTCAATCACCTTACACAAAAGGGATAAACACAAACCCAAAGTAAAGAAAGGTTACAACTCTTAGTGATCTCAAAGACCACAAACAACTCTAGGTGATCACTATAGACCACAAACTAATTTTTTCACAAAATAAGATCCTATAGATAGGATAGAGATGATAGCTCAAGTGTGAGAAAACAAAGTGTTGGAATGAAAATAACAAAGAAAAATACTTGAAAAAAATCACAAAATAGATGTAGAAATAAAGATCAAAAACTAATTCCCAAATACTCTCTTTTACTTTGATTTTTCCAACACTTTAAAACAAATAAAAATAAATCTTTTTAACCCAAAAAGTCTTTAAAAACTTGCTGCTAAAACACTTGTAAAGATGGAAATTTTTGCTCTCTAAAAACTTGTTAAAATCAGCTTAAGAGAAGGCATATATATAGCCTCTCAAAAATCTGCCCGTTGGTAGTCTGGAAAGGTCAAAAATGACCTTCAGGTCGACCGCCCGGTCGACCGGCGCAACAGTTATATTTCTGACCATTGTGCCTCTGGTCGACCGGTCCAAGCCTGCGATCAACCGCCCGGTCGACCAACCGGCACCCGAGAGTAGGATGCTTTCAATCGGTCGACCGCGTGGTCGACCGGCCGTTCAGGCTGGCCATGTGCACGTCTCTCCTGCACATCAGTCGACTGGTCAGGTCGATCGACTTCTGGTCCGGTCGACCGCCAGTGTAGTTAGGCTGAAAATCTGGGACTTGAAACTAAGGTTATTTATTACCAATTAAATCCCATAAAATTAAATTAATTCCACAAAAATAAGTTCTTATAAGATCTTTAAATAACAAATATGTGTGATCAAAATTTAACACATATTACAAACTATTTGAACCATTTTTGTGATATTAAAATTTGGCTTAAACATAAAATCTGTATTTTTCAAAATTTAGATTTTTAAAATGAAAAACCGTTTTCTCCAATACTTGTATAAATTCAAAAACATAATATTGAAATAAATTTGAAGCATATTGTATATGGATAGAATCCAATATACATGTAAGATGTATATCTATGTTTTTGATATGAAATCTGAAATAGGTTAATCCGAAAACCAAACATATTAAAACTTGTGAGTGTGTGCGAACTTGAGCATATCAACACTATCTAATTTTTACACAAGATCTAAACTAAACACCAACTGAAATCTTCTTAAGAACTCCTTCTCTAAGTCGACTCGATCCAAATACGATCCAACGAGCTTAACTCCAACCGAGTGCAAGATGCGATCTTGATGCGCGAGCTCTTGAATCTACATGTGTTAGCTCCAAAACTCCTTTGTTGAAGCTAATCACCTACTAAGATCTCGATCAAATATCTGAGACTAATTAAATACAAGATCATTAGTAAACTATAATTACATGAGTTAATCATCATCAAAACTAGAGTGATGGGCCTTTGGGCCAATATTGTTTCTTATGAAACATGGATTCCAATCTATTATGATTAAATGCACATTGGGTCAAAGTGGAGCCCAAACAATTTATTTTATTTTTCAAAGTATGAATCTTATTTTTATCAAAAGAAGATACAATATTATTAGCATGAGAAACATGTGAAACAACATTCTTTTTCACTTTAGAAATGGAAATCTTTTCTTTTTCTTTCAAAATAATTTTTTTTAATGAATTGTTTCCTTCACAAATATCATTCAATTTTGCAGACATGAAAACATTCTCCTTTTTCAAAAATTTATTTTCTTTTAAAATAATATTAAATTTATTTTAGAGAGAATCTTTTTCTTTTAAAACAAAATCATTTTCATTTTTCAAACTTTTATTTTCCTCCTTTAACAAAACATATTTTTTTAAGAAACATCTTGCAAAGCAATACAAGATTATCATATGGCATCTCTTCTTCAAGCTCAGAATCAGAATTTACCTCAAAGGGGTCATCCCCTTGGACCATGTAGAACATGTTAGAAGTAGTACTTCCCTCATCTGAGTCACTCTCCTTATCAATTTTCATTTGTTCCCCAAGAGAGATGAGAGTGTTTTAAACTACAAAAGTCGAATCAATGTTAGAAACTCTAATAAATACTCATAATTTAGGGTTGACTTTAAAGCATGAAGGGTGATAGGTAGTAAAAAGTGCATATTTATCACTACACTTACTATCATATTTCCCTATTTATTCTTTTAATTATGCACTATTACTAATGTTTTATTATTTAATGTGTGCAGGCCTTGAGTAATTAAAAAATAAAGAAATAAAAGCCCAAAGAAGCCCAAAAAGCCCATGTCCAAGCCCAAGTGCAAAAGTTGCAAATTACCAAGTGTAAAAGTTGCAATTACTAAAAGAAGAGGGAAGGGATAGACTTCTATTCAACCCTAAATGCTTGCAGGATGAGGATAAAGATAAAAGGAGAAGAGTGCAAAGATAAAAATTCAAAAAATTTGGATTCAAACTGTTTTACTATTCAGATCATAACTTTTGCTACAGATATGCAAATCCGATGATTCAAGATGCTCCAGAAAGAAAATTTGAAGGCCTACAACTCTTATGTTCATCAAACTTTCCAATTCAGTCAGCAGATAAGCCATATTCGGCGATCAACATGATAACAAGTTGCAGGACAGATTTGAACTTCTATGTATAAGTCAAAACAAGTTTGGAGATAAAAGAAGAATTCAAATTCAGAGATATTTTACTTCTCTTATATTCATACGCTTCTTATCTTCTGGTTTTCTCCTATAAATACCCCTACATAGCAACAGAGGAAGGGCAGATCTCAAAAGCCCAGCGCAGTACAGAGCCAAATCTAGGGTTTTTCTTAAGCTTTGTAGTTTGTAAATTAGGTTTTTCTTCTTTTTTGTAATTTTTATTTTTCTTTTATGTAACTGAGAGTAGAGGATGCTTTCATGGAGGAATGAGATCATGCTTGTACTGAGGTGACATCGGTGTAAGTCAAACTTTTCTTCTATTGTTAATAGAATCAACTCAAGGTTTGTTTTTGTTCTTCTATTCTTGTTTTATTTTTGTTCTTCTATTCTTATTTTATTTTATTTTTTCTCTCTGATGTCTTGCAAACCATGAGATCTGATCGCTTCGAGACTGCTTAGCCGAAGAAGTGCCCTTGATGGCCTATTGTGATGAACAAGCCTTCTCTTGCTAGTATAGTTTGTCTTTTCTTTTCGTAGTGTAGATCGAGAAGGGGGAAGATCCTATACGCCATGCTTGAATGCCTTCAAAGACAAGGTAAGTCGTTGCAACGGATCAAAGGTAAACAGCGCAGAAGAGATAGGTATGTGTTTTTTAGTTTATAGTTTTCTTTCTTTTATTTCTTTAGTTTAGATAACCAACATGACATCTTTCTAATCTCTTTCACACTTCTTCATTGTAAATACCATTGTAAATAACAAAATAAATAAAAAAGAGATAACTTACTAAACAAGCTTCCATCGCTAGTCCCTCCCTGAGGATCACGACCCGCATAGCCATTGCTACAGCGGATAGAATTGAGCACCTTGCACTTCTCTATTTCTAAATCTAAAATTCTATATTTTGTGTGCAGGTAAAATCATCAATCAAAATTTTGGCGCCGTTGCCGGGGAGGGACGGTAAGTTATTCTCTTAAAAAAAAACTAATTCTTTTATTCTTTCTGTTTGCAGATTTGGAGAACAGGAAAAATAACAGAAAAGGACATATAGCAACTCTGTGCCTCTGCCCTCGAAGGCAGAGCAGCAGAGCCTACTACAGTGCCGCGCAAACGCGGCAATAGCCGTGTTTTCGCGGCCTGAGTAGTGAACTACTCACTAAGGTTTCTGCAGGTTGCTGCAAATTGAAAGATTTGTTTACTGCTCTGTTAAATTTTCTCTGTGATCACCCTGCACACTGCTAATTAATTAACAGTAACCCATTTGTTGAAAAAAATAAAAAAAATTAGACTCTTGCATATAGGCACGTGTCTATTTAATTTTTAATTTCTGTTGAAGAGTACTGGAGACAAGGTACGTTTGCATTGCATATAGACTAGGAAGCACCCTTGGCTGATTTTCTACTTTGAGTGAATATTTGTCTATTGCTTTACACGTGCACTAAATTGACTTAAGGGCTTGTCCTATAAATAAGATAAGGTGGGGATTTCATCACCCTTCCTTGGCCCACAAACAATCTCCTCACTCACTAATCCAAGCCTAACTAAAAATGAGTAGACATTGGCCCTAGGGACATCTCGGACTCAATTAGGAGATTATCCTAAGGGGAACGGTGTTGGAAATTGACTCCTGCCAAATCAGTGTCTAGGAAGGGGATTGAGGGCCGAAAGCCCGAAGATTGGTCCTTATTTAATTAAGGAACATCTTTGACGAAAAACCTCCCACCAGTCTTGCCCTGACCTGGCTGATTAACTTGTGGTCAAAGTCTGCATCCTACCTCCCGTGGACAGTCTAACCAGTTAGGAGTCGTCTAGGTCATAGGTCTACCCTAACTTAGGTTAGAATTTTTTTCTTTTTTGTTTGCTTATTTGTTTGTTTTCTTTTTCTTTGTTTGTGTTAGTGTGATATGGCATATAACAATAATTTTTCCAATTTTAATCCATATTACACACCAACCTCTTTTGTGGATATTACCAACCCGGCATATCATAATTTTGACCAACCTAGTGTGCCAGATTGGTCTTATCCGAATCATTACATGCCCTAGTCCCAATACTATGAACAAAATTGGAATAATCATCACTACTCTTCACAGAGTCAATGGGGATTCAACACCCCTGAGCCATATGGTCAACCACCTGTTCAACCATTATCTTCATATACGTCTTTTCCCACATCACCAAGGTTTCAGTCCTCCATTGATCTATTCGATGGGTTAGAAGAAAAAGTGAATCGTTTGCAAGATTTAATGAATGATCAAATTTTTAGACTTTCAAACATTCTTGAACTAACCAACCAAGTTGATAGGAACCAAGAATCATTCTGTCTAGAAGACCTTGATCAAAATTCAATTTCATCACATCAATATGAACTTGATCAATCCCAATCCTTGGACAAATTGGCTAGTTTTAATTTCAATGAGATTGAATTAGATTATGAATGTGAACCCGATCCCCAACTTTGCGATTCAGTTTCCATCTTCGAATCTATGTTGACTCCGGTATTCTTACCCAATTTGGACCAATTTTCTGAGCCAACATTTATTCCCGTACCCATAGATCATGAAATTGAATCACCTATTTTTGATGATCATCATATTGAACTTGACCAATTTCATACGTTTGAAAGTCCCATTGACAAATTGGCAAGTTCTCATTTTTATGAGATTGAACCTAATGAGATATGTGACCTTGATTCTCAAATTTGTTGTGATCGAGTTCAAATTCCCGAATCAATATTGACTCCTGTTTTGTTACCCGACTTAGGTAATCTTTTAGAGTCAGTTTTGATTCCCACACCTATCATTCTTGAGCTTGAATCACCAATAGTGAGTCACATTCCATTGTGGGAAAATGATTGTGGACTTGCGTTTCAACTTCTTGATTTGGACCCACTTCTTGAACCTAGCTCGACTCCTGAACCTTTACTTGACTTAAGTCACCTTCTTGAGTCGATATTAGTTCCTGCACCTATCATTCTTGAGTCCAAATCAACCATTCTACCAAGTCACATTCTTTTGTTGGACATAGGTATAGACCATGACTCTGTGATGATTTTCTAGGACTGGTCATGTAAAGGAAGTAAGTTTCACGAGAGGATCTTCCATGATCTTATTCATACTGGGGACTCTAAACATGTAAATAGAAAAGAGGTCAATAAAGGTAGGTCCCGTGAACTACCACATTATATTGATTGGGTAGCAACGCTTGGCCCAATCAGACCACCACCGGAATCACCCCCTAAGGTAATATTTTCCTTCCCTTTCTTCTTTTTCATGCATATACGCATTCATTCATACATTGAGGACAATGCATGAGATAAGTGTGGGGGGAGGCTTTACTAACACACTAACATAGTTAGATACTGACAAAAAAAAGACAATATTTGACTTATCTTTTGAAAGAAATCTAAGTTAGTCTTAGGAATTAGGAAAATCATGATTAGGATTTCTAAAAACTTGGTCAAAATAAATAAATTGTTGAATTTTTAGGTATAGGAGGAGAAATTGAATAAGTAATTAGTCTTAATTTTTACCTTAATGAAATGTGCATACCTAATACATTTACATATCTAGGATTCTAAGACAAAGACCCTTGTGCCTTAAAAAAAAAAAAATTCACTGATTAAGCTGGATACATGTGCCTCGAGAAGCATAAGTATTCACGCCTAAAGGTGATTTTATAAATAAAGTCCTTAGTTTTGTGGCCTAGTTCACTCGAATCCTTAAGTCCCTGGGGTGTTTTAAAACCAACTGGCTTGGGAGCCACCGACTTTAAGTTCGCTACATGGGTGGATTAGAAAGCCTAAGAAAACTAAGAAAAATTACTTATATATGTACTAACACATCTAATAGTCAATTAGTTAGGTATGAGGGCCTCAAGAAGCCTTCATGCTTACACGAAAGAAAATTAGATGAGTTATACATATTAAAAAAATAAATAAATATAAATAAATAAATAAAATAATAATAAAGAGGCATGAAAGTCCAAGTTAAGGAATTCCTAGTAAAGATTCCAAGGATGCATATGACTTTTGGTAACGAAAAAGACTATACAAAAATTCAATTTTGATCCTTACCTAAAATGGATAACAATTTACTATATAAAGACTAAGTTTAAGAATGAATAAAAATGATGATCCTAAAACCTTATAGATTACTTAGTCTCTTCAAACGTATTTCAAATATTTTCCTTTTTATGAATTTTGTGGGTGTAATCCGCTGAAAACCCTCACGAGATAACACTCGTCCTCTAGGGTAACCTAGGGGTTTAACGGCTTGTTGCACGTGCTAAGTGCAATCGTGATTCCTACGAAAGTGAGTTAGCTAGATTAGTTTTTCTTTTTCTTTTTGATTTTTACTCGAGGACGAGCAAAAAGATAAGTGTGGGGGTGTGATAGGTAGTAAAAAGTGCATATTTATCACTACATTTACTATCATATTTCCCTATTTATTCTTTTAATTATGCACTATTACTAATGTTTTATTATTTAATGTGTGCAGGCCTTGAGTAATTAAAAAATAAAGAAATAAAAGCCCAAAAGAAGCCCAAAAAGCCCATGTCCAAGCCCAAGTGCAAAAGTTGCAAATTACCAAGTGTAAAAGTTACAATTACTAAAAGAAGAGGGAAGGGATAGACTTATATTCAACCCTAAATGCTTGCAGGATGAGGATAAAGATAAAAGGAGAAGAGTGCAAAGATAAAAATTCAAAAAATTCGGATTCAGACTGTATATGTTTTAGTATTCAGATCATAACTATTGCTACAGATATGCAAATCCGATGATTCAAGATGCTCCAGAAAGAAGATTTGAAGGCCTACAACGCTTATGTTGATCAAACTTTCCAATTCAGTCAGCAGATAAACCATATTCGGCGATCAACATGATAACAAGTTGTAGGACAGATTTGAACTTCTATGGATAAGTCAAAACAAGTTTGGAGATAAAAGAAGAATTCAAATTCAGAGATATTTTGCTCCTCTTATCTTCATACGCTTCTTATCCTCTGGTTTTTTCCTATAAATACCCCTACATAGCAACAGAGGAAGGGCAGATCTCAAAAGCCCAGCGCAGTACAGAGCCAAATCTAGGGTTTTTCTTAGGCTTTGTAGTTTGTAAATTAGGTTTTCCTTCTTTTTTGTAATTTTTATTTTTCCTTTATGTAACTGAGAGTAGAGGATGCTTTCATGGAGGAAGGAGATCATGCTTGTACTGAGGTGACATCGGTGTAAGTCAAACTTTTCTTCCATTGTTAATAGAATCAACTCAAGGTTTGTTTTTGTTCTTCTATTCTTGTTTTATTTTTGTTCTTCTATTCTTGTTTTATTTTATTTTTTCTCTCTGATGTCTTGCAAACCATGAGATCTGATCGCTTCGAGACTGCTTAGCCGAAGAAGTGCCCTTGATGGCCTATGGTGATGAACAAGCCTTCTCTTACTAGTATAGTTTGTCTTTTCTTTTCGTAGTGTAGATCGAGAAGGGGGAAGATCCTATACGCCATGCTTGAATTCCTTTAAAGACAAGGTAAGTCGTTGCAACGGATCAAAGGTAAATAGCGCAGAAGAGATAAGCATGTGTTTTTTAGTTTATAGTTTTCTTTCTTTTATTTCTTTAGTTTAGATAACCAACACAACATCTTTCTAATCTCTTTCACACTTCTTCATTGTAAATACCATTGTAAATAATAAAATAAATAAAAAAGAGATAACTTACTAAACAAGCTTCCATCGCTAGTCCCTCCCTGAGGATCACGACCCGCATAGCCATTGCTACAGCGGATAGAATTGAGCACCTTGCACTTCTCTATTTCTAAATCTAAAATTTTATATTTTGTGTGCAGGAAAAACTCAATCAAAAGGCTTTTGCATTAGCCTCAAGATATTTGCCATTTACAATATATAATTCTTTGATTGTGATAAGATAGACATGAATACCAAGGACTTTGAGATGCAAAGACATCTTAACTTTTCAATATTAAAAGTTAAAGAATATCAAACATAGGAGATGCAATAAAATCCATGTGTGTACATGCAAATATTGTGATTAGCAAACAAGAGGATCTTTAACTCTAAACCCAAGTCAAGAGCAGCAAGTTTTGATACCAGTTGTAGGTCACCTAGAGGAGATGAATAGGTAACGTGCTAATCAAATGCAAAACTAAGGCGAAATTAGTACAAATATGCAAACTAAAACTGCACACAACGTATAACCAAAGAGTGAAACCGAATTTCTAGTAAATGGCTCTAAACTATCTCCCCAAGATTCTTCTAGTCTAAGAGTTAAGGTGCTACTATTGCTCTCTTGGTTGAATACTAGTGTGAGCATAATATCAAGCATGCAATGAATGTATAAAGAATAAGAGCAATGCTAGATATTAAACAATGCAAGCAAGTATATCAATTTAGCACAAGAAATATCAAGCAAATAGAGATATGGACAATAAAGAACATGCAAGATATTAAACACAAGTGAGTGAGAGAGGTATGAGCAATTACAAATATGGGAGAATTGTTTCGAGATCGAGCCACTTACTCTACGTCCCCGCCTTCATCACTGTGAAGGATTTTCACTAAAAATGATTCTGCAAGATCACTCAGTGTCGCAACACCTACAACGAGCTTCCTCAAGAACTCTTGGACATGCAAGTCCCTCACATGTTCCCGCAAGAAAAATGCACACGAACCCACAAGCTCGCCGACGCCGCAACCTCTACAACTTCTCAAATACAAGAGATGGAACACTTGTGATCACTTTTCTTGATCACAAAAATAACTCTCACAATAAGGATCCTAGAGGATAAATATAGCAATGAAAAGGCTCAAGCTTGTAAGAGAAAAATAAGATAGATTTATGGAGAAAAAACTCAAGAAATTCTTTTGAAAACACAAGAGAAATACTCTTGATAAACTCTTTTTTTGATATAGAAATGAAGCTCTAAAACTTGTTAAGAAACTCTGTAAAAGAGTTCATGAAAACAACCTAAAAAATCTTTTTCAAATCTGGCCAAAACAGCCCTTTAAATAGGGCTTCAGAAAACTAGCTGTTGGGCTCTGTTTTCTAGCCCGATGACATGTCGGTAGACAGCCAATGGTCATATTTCAGACCGTTGGAGTTGCTGGTCGAACGCACCCACGCCATTGCCCTATCTGTTGAACGCTCGGTCCACTGGGTCAAATAGAGACCAAGTTTCCTTCAATCGGTCGATCGGGTTGGTCGACCGCTGTGGCCTGTGCACGTTCTTGTGCACTTGGTTGACCGCTCGGTCCGACCGCCAGAAGCCCCAGAAAATATTTTTTTAGCAAATTTTAAAATACATTTTAAATCTCATAAATTCTCAATAAATTCACAAAAATAAGTTCATCGAAACACAATGAAGAACAGATATATATGATCAAAAATCAATACATATTACAAACAATTTGAACTATTATTTAGGTATAGAAATTTAGGCTTAAATCGAAAACCGTATTTTCAAAAATAAACTTTAAAATGAAAAATCTATTTTTTCAAAACTTGTTCAAATATAAAAATAAGATATTGAAACACATTTGAAGCATAGTGTGTATGGAAATGATCTAATATACATTGAAAATAAAATATACTTGATTTTAACAATAAGCACAAAATAAATTTTGATAAATACAAAACTTGAAACTATAAACTAGAAACATCGAAATAAGCTTTTCTGAATAATATGAAGCATCAATGTGTATGGATGAAATCCAAAATACATATAAACTATATAAATTCGTTTTGATGAAATCTATTCATGAAACCAAAGATGTATTTTTTGAAAATCCAAAATCAAAACTATATTTTTTAAGAACAAAAACTATTTAACATGAAATGTTTTATGTGTTTGTGTGTATATGAGCTTGAGCAATCTACAACTAATTTATCCTTTACATTTTATCCAAAACTAAAATCTTAAACTTACAAACTCAGACTCAAGTGATCTTCTTGAAAATCTTCTCTTAAAAATCTTCTCTTCATTTTTGACTTGAACCAAACATGATCCAGACGAGCTATACTCCTCTTTGAGTACTTGATGTGATCTTGAAGTGCGAGCTCTTAAATCAACACGTGCTAGCTTCAAAACTTGACTACGAATCTTTTGCTGAAGCTAAACACCAGTTAAGATCTTGATAAATATTTGAAACTTATTAAATACAAGATCATTAGTAAGTATAACTACATGAGTTAATCATCATCAAAACTAGAGTGATGGGCCTTTGGGCCAACATACCGTTCATTGAAAACATGAGAGAGCTATTTTATAGCTAGTGATTTCGTACTGTTCTCGGATCATCAATCACTCCAACACTTCAAGAACAAAAAGCACATAAATAAAATACATGCAAGGTGGGCATCCTACTTTGAGCAATTCAATTTTGTGATCTGTCTTAAATCTGGAGCAAATAACAAAGTTCCGGCATATTGAGTCGAAGAGTTTCATTGTTGGTCTCATTGCAAAGTGAAATTATTGGGTTTGAGTGCTTGAAGGAGCTATATCAAGATGATGAAGACTTTGCTAAAATTTGGGAGAAGTGCTCATCACGACAGCCCACACAAGACTTTCATATGCAAGACATATTTCTTCTAAAAGGAAGCAGGCTATGTTTGTCACGGACTTCATTGAAGGAGAAAGTCATTAGAGATTTGCATGGAGACAGACTTGCAGGACAATTTGGAAGGGACAAAATCATGGCACGTCTTGTGGAAAGATATTATTGGCCCCAATTGGGAAAGAATTTATTATAACTGTAAAGAGTTGTCTAGTTTGTCAAGTTGCTAAAGGCCAAGCTCAAAATACAGGTTTGTATACACCTTTGCCCGTTCCAAAAGATATTTGGAAAGACTTGAGTATTGATTTTGTGTTAGGACTTCCCCGCACACAAAAGGGAGTGGATTTCATCTTCGTAGTAGTTGATTGATTCTCTAAAATGACACATTTTATTCCATGCCGGAAGACATCCGATGCCCCTCATGTGGCCAAATTATTTTTATAAGAGATTATGACACTACATGGCATACCAACTTTCTTTGTTTCAGATCGAGATAGTAAGTTCTTGGCAATATTCTGGATTACCCTATGGAGGAAATTTGACACATTTTTGAAGTACAGTATCACAACATACTCATAAACTGATGGTCAAACAGAAATTATCAACTGCACTCTAGACAACTTATTGAGAAGTATATGTAGAAATAAGCCAAAAGCATGGGATATATCAGGCGTTACCTCAAGCAGAATTTGCTTACAACAGTGCTATCAAAAACTCTACGAGTATGTCACATTTCGCTATTGTGTATCAAAACGTACCTCATATCTCTTAGACTTAGCAAAGTTACTTATTGACGAGAAGTTTAGTAGTGCAACTAGTGCCAGGACGAAACAAATACTAAATTTTCACAAGGAGGTTCAGGCAAGGCTGGAGAAATCCGATGCAAGGTATAAGGCCGCAGCTAATAAAAGGAGGAAAGAAAAGGTCTTTGAAGAAGGAGATATGATGATGGCATACCTGAGAAAGGAAAGAATGTCTGCGGGATCATACAGCAAATTGAAGCCAAAGAAATATGGTCCGTTTAAAATTGTGAAGAAGATCAATGATAGCACCTATGTTGTGGATCTACTAAGCGATATGACTATATCGAAGACATTCAATGTTGCAGATCTCTATAGTTATCACCAAACGAACAGCTATATCCTAATGATAACTTGAGGACGGGCTCTTTTGAAGAGGGAGGGACTGATGCAGGAGATTAAGGCAACAGTGTAATATTCCTATTCTATAATACCCAAATGGATAATTTAAAATGATAAATAATGAATTAAAAACTATTATTTAAAATTGTTAAAGCCATGGCTCGAATCTGAGTTCTACTATATCAAATCCTAATGCCCAAATCATTATGTCACATTACCGTGTGATTATAAGGGTGATCCAATTTATTTAAACTAAATTTAAAGTCAATCTCAAATTTTAAATTTTCAACCGAAAATCTTATAAGATCCTCATTGATTTTCTCAATAATCTAATCGATTAGTTGTAATCTACAAACTAAAAATCAGAATTTAAATCCTAATCTAATAAATTAAACCCCATCTCATTATTCATCATCCCTAAAAAAAAAAAAAAAAAAAAAAAAAAAGAAAACCCAAAATCTCTTTCATATAAATCTCTCATTCCTCTCACCTATCTTGTTTCTCTTCTCAAACCCAGTCTGAGCGAAGCTCAGGTATGCTAGACGTGAGAAGGAACAATTCAGACTAAAGGAGAGTGATTCAGGTGAGTGTATTTCAATTTATATGATTTTTGTTTCATTCGGCATTTTCACCGAACACTTGAGCACATAGTACTGTTTAATAAATTTTATCATGTAATACTTATTCTAAACACCTGAAAAAATATGTAGGAACACCCAAGATGTGCCTACTAATTATCATGATTTTTATTGATTTTTAAGATTTTTCTATCATTAAAAAATCAAAAAATGTTCAATACTGCTATCGGCCAGGGTCTGGCCGAGACTGGGCCAGACCCATCCTGAGCACAGACCCAATTCCTCATCCAGGGTCGGGTCGAGACTGGGCCAGGCCCAGCCTGAATACAGACCCGAATTCGACTCATAATAATAAAAAAAGAAATGAAATGAGAAGAAAATTAAAATTTGAAAATAGCACTGTAGCAAAAATACTGTAGCAACTCGAGAAATATTGTGGCCACACTGTTGCACAGAATCTTGAAATACACCTAGAAGGGGTGAATAAGTGTACTAGCTAATCTAATGACAAATGATGTGAAAATTAAAACTCAATTACAACACACTATGTGTAACTTAGAGTAAGACCGAATTTCCCGCGAAGGGCTCTGGAGCTACTCCTCGAGATTCCTCTAAATTAAGAGTTGAGGTGCTATATGAAGTTCTCTTGGTTCAACACAAGTGTGGGTGTACACAACTATATCTAGAATATGAATATGTGCAAAATAAAGCAATACAAAAAATAAGAGAGAAAGAGTTGAGAGATAATGGGTTAAACACAAATAACAAGATATGTTTCGAGGTTCGAGCCACTGCTCCATGTCCCCGCCTTCACACAGAAGGATTTCCACTATTTCCACATAGGACCTTCCACAAAGGGACCTCTACTGAGGAATTACAACTCTTTGCTTGGAGTACACTACTCCTTTCTCTCAAACACATTCACCTCTATACAAGAGGGATAGGCACAAAGTCAAAACACAATCACCTCTACACAAGAGCGATAGGCACAAAGCCAAAGCTCAAACACAATCACCTCTACATAAGAGAGATAGGCACAAAGCCAAAGAAAAGAAAAGATTACAATCTTGGAGATCCAATGATCACAAACACCACTTGGTGATCATAATAGACCACGAATAATTTTTCTCATAAAAACAAGATCTTATAAATAGGATTAGAGATGATAGCTCAAGTGTGAGAAAACAAAGTGTTTGAAAAAGAGAACATCAAGGAAAAACACTTGGCAAAAATACAAAATAGATATTGAAATAAAGATCAAACCAATTTCTCAAAGACTCTCTTTGCTTTGATTTTTCCAACACTTTGAAAACAAAATAAAAGATAAAACTTTTTTGCTTAAAAACTCTTTTTAAACTTGCTGTAAAACATTGAAAAAGATTAGAAGAAAGGCTCTCTAAAATCTTGATAAAAATAGCTTGAGAGAAGCCCTATTTATAGGCTCTCAGAATTATAGTCGTTGGGGGTCCAGAAAAGGTCAGTTTTGACCTTTCGGTCGATCGTTCAACGGTCATATTTTTGATCGTTGAGCCACTGGTTGACCGCCCCAGGAAAACCTGCCTTCCGATCAACAGAACCTTATAGGCATAGCCTTGTCGGTCGATCGCTCGGTCGACCGACGCTACACGAGAGTTGGGTAATTACAGTCGGTCGATGGCCCGGTCAACCGGCCTTATAGGCAGGCCTTATGCATGTTCTTTGTGCACATCGATCGACCAACCGGTAGACTAGTTCTGGTTCGACGACCGGCGGGTCGACCGCCAGAAGGCTCAGGCTGGGATATAGGATATGAAACTTAGTCTTTTAACACCTATAAAAATCTCATAAAATCTCATAAATTTCATAAAATTAAGTTCTTATAAATATTTGAAGAACAAATTGTGTGATAAAAAATCAACGCATATTACAAACTATTTGAACTATTTTTGTGATATAGAAATTAAGTTTTAACACAAAATCGGTATTTTCCAAAAACCAAACTTTGAAATAGAAATCTGATTTTCTCAAATTTGTATAAATACAAAAATAAGATATTTAGACACTTTTGAAGCATAAAGTTTATGGATAGAATCTAATACACATATAAAAGATATATCTATGTTTTTGACATTACTATTTATGTATATCTTAAGTCTAATTAACATTACATTTAACATAATAAATATGAAAAACATGAAAATCAATACATGCTAAAAATATTCATGTAAAAGTATGTAAAGAAAATAAGGAGTTACAGATAGTTACCAAAACCAATTAGGGCTAATATCAAGGTCTCCAAAGCTTGGTGGTCCTCTCACCAAACATCCTTAAAAGTGATGCACCCAATGTAGTGTCCATCAAGCACAACCACATCCATCATTAAGGCCCCAATACCCTCACGTCAAGTGAGAGCCCACACTAACATCAAATACAATAGGGGGGATTTTGGTACCCATACTTTTTTGGGTCCATGAGGGTTAGTACCTTTCCTAACCCAAACAAACTTTTTTGCAAAATTTGAAATATTTATTCTATCATAATAAAATCTTGCAAGGTGGCCCATACGTCCACAATGTGTACAAGTGTACACATGAGTATACATAGAATCATGTGTGTGAGCATGATGAACATGTGTATGCCGTAGTTTGTGTGCATGAATATGTGGAGTATGTTTCTTTAGAAAATAGATTCTAATCGTGTGTGGTTCATGGCCCATTAGCTCAAAGTGGAGCCCAAACAATCTACACTCTTCTTTAAAATGCAAATATCATTTTCAATGATTGAAGAAGAAGTGCATCATGCAACATGTTTATTAATAGAAGATGAATCTTTAGTTGCATGACAAACAAGAGCATCAAAAACATTTTTCAAAGAAGTATTTTCCTTTGAAACAAATTCCAACTCTTTTGAAATCAAAGCAATTTTATTTTTCAAGAATTATTCTCTTTTAAGACAAAATTAAGTTTTGAAGACAAAACCTCATTATTTTTCAAAACATCATCACAATCATTTTTATTCTTTAAAATTTTGTTTTCTTTTAAAGTAAGGTTAAGTTGAGTTTTCAAGGAGTCTCTTTCACTTGAAATCTCAACCCTCTCTTGTAAAACCATATTAAGTTTTAAAAACAAATTCTATTTTCTTCTTTTAAATCAACAATCTTGCTTTTCAAGACTTTGTACTTTGAAAACAAGTTTTCATAAAACATAGATAGTTGTTCATTTAATACATGTGCATCCATGTTATCATCACAAGAAGAACTAGCACTATCATCTAATTGAGTGTCCGAAATTATCTCAAGGGAGTGATTCCCTTGGACCATGAAGTAAGCTTGGTTGGACTTTTCTCTACTAGATTCTTTCTCCACATTATTTGTTGTTTGTAGCTCGGGAGAGGTTAATATATTCCACACTGCAAAAGTAGAATCACAATGAGAAACTATAGAAATTGATCTTTGCTAAGTGTGTGTCTAAGTGCCACTAAGGCTTATGCATTGGCCTCTATATGCTTGTCATTTTCAAGATAAGATTTCTTAGTAGTGGTAAGTTAAATATGTAATCCTAGAGATTTAAGGAATGCACTCATTTTAAACTTTCACAAATCGATGTTGGTAACATCATACATGGGAGGGGTCATGAAATTCATAAGTGTGTGTAAACAATATGTGTGCAAATGCAAATCTAGATTAGCAATCCAAGATCTCATTCCTGGTAGTTAAATCGAATATCAGGAGCGTAGGCTTTAATACCAATTGAAATACACCTAGAAGGGGTGAATAGGTGTACTAGTTAATCTAATGACAAATAATGCGAAAATTAAAACTCAATTGCAACACACTATGTGTAACTAAGAGTAAGCCAGAATTCCCCGTGAAGAGCTCTGGAGCTACTCCTCGAGATTCTTCTAAATTAAGAGTTGAGGTATATGAAGCTCTCTTGGTTCAACACAAGTGTGGGCACACACAACTATATCTAGCATATGAATATATGCAAAATAAAGTAATGCAAGAAATAAGAGAGAAAGAGTTGAGAGATAATGGATTAAACGCAAAAAATAAGATATGTTTCGAGGTTCGAGCTACTGCTCTACATTTTCGCCTTCACACTGAAGGATTTTCACTATGTCCACACAGAACCTTCCACAAAAGAACCTCCACTGAGGAATTACAACTCTACACTTGGAGTACACTACTCCTCTCTCAAACACAATTACCTCTACACAAGAGGGATTAGGCACAAAGCAAAACACAATCACCTCTACACAAGAGAGATAGGCACAAAGCGAAAGCTCAAACACAATCACCTCTACACAAGAGGGATAGGCACAAAGTCAAAGTAAAGAAAAGATTACAATCTTGGTGATCCAATAATCACAAACACCACTTGGTGATCACAATAGACCACCGACAATTTTCTGTTTTCTATTGATTTGCAAAGGGGAAAACTTACAATAAAAAGTTTAAGGAGCTAAATTACAAGTATTCTTAAAAAGATTACAAGTAGATCTCCTCAGAGATTCTGGAGAAGTGTGCCGATAGGAGTCTGGTCAGCGCGCGACCACTTTGTCCCTTTGACGATGCGAGCGATGAGATTCCCTTCTCGCCTGGTTCTGGGAATCAGAGAATAGATGGTTGGTAGAACCCTCTTGCTACTTCTCAAAACCTGCCTTCAATTAGGAATTCCTTCTCGCCTGGTTCTGGAGATTCCTTGAGAAGAAGGTATTAGGATATCAGCACCCTGATTAGAGAAGTAATTCTCTAAAAGTCTCTGAATTTTTGTGCGCACGGTGCGTCGTGAAGAAGTCTCTGCTTGTGGAGTCCTCTCTCGAGCGTATCGCATGTCTCCCTCTTCTTCTGGAGGTGGTTCTCTATTTATAGAGAGAACAGGGGTATAATTGTCCCTTGAAAATATGAAAACAGACTGAATCAACTCTGTTTAAATCTGGAAAGTAGCCTTGTTACGAGGCTAGGATCAGCTTCTGCGAAGCTAGAAGCAGGTCGGTTGATCCTCTTGATCTGTTTTGATCTTTTCCATATAATTGGAAGATTTCCCTGATCCTCTTACTCGTTTTAGAAGAGTCAAGAGATTGTGGCAATCAACTGCCGAATTAGATCTCAGATTTGATCTTGATTAGATTTGATCTTGATCCCGATTAGATTTGATCTCATCTGGAGATTTGATTGGTCAAAGGTTGACCATGGCAGACTAATAGCGGCGCTGCCCGCTTTGAGCTCGCAGCGGAGCTGGAGACGATTTCTGGCGAAGTCCGAAAGAAACCCTTCGGCGAAGCTAGAAGTCCTCTGTGGCGAAGTTATAAGTTAGCTTCCTGGTGAGGCTTTGGATGGCTTCAAGGCGAAGTTGGATGATCTTAGCCTCTCAAGTGAGGCTATCCCTTTGGGCTCATGTGATGCTAAGTGCTAGCATCTTAGACCTGCTGAGGTCTGTTTAGAAACAATCCGGGTTCACTGTCTGCTTGCTAGATCAGTGGAGTCCAGGTTGCTTCCCTGTCCCTCAGAGATGGGTGAAAACTGGTCTTCAGCTCGTCTGTCACTTGTCTTTTGTAAATGTCAACAAGTTTAGACATTGTTCGGACCAATAAGAATCTTGTCTTTTTTAAGTGTCAACAAGACCCCCTTCAAAGTTTTAGAAAGTCTGCAATAGCTCAGACTTCGAAACACTTTGAACTGCTTTGACCGGTGGTGTGTGGAGTATGAACGTCGCCATGATGGTTGAGTTCAGCTTCGCTTTGAATCCTGCTTTGGGATGTAGATTCGCCGAGGAATCATGTCGATTCGCGTCTGGGTAGCTTCGCGGCTAGGTAGGTTCGCTCTGGAACATCTGTTACTTTCCTAAGGCCAACTGCCGTGGGCCGGTTACGAGAAGGATTACTTCTTCTCTCGTACTGATCGAGGGAGATATTCTTTCCTCGCGCGTTTCCAAGGGAGGATATTCCCTTTCTTCAAGGCGCCATGAGTGCCTTTACGAAGGAGACATTTCTTCCTTTGCACGGTTCCAAGGGAAACCGTTCCTTTTTTCAAGGCGCAGTAAATGCCTTAAATGCGCTCGTGCTTCCATGCTTGAGGCGGCAGCGCTCAGGCCATGGGGCCTATAAATAGGACACTTGAGGTCCTCTGAAGAGAAGTGATCTGCTCTTCTCCTCTTCTCTTGGTTGAGAGAGATACTCAGATCTCTGAAGTAGTGGGAATGCCCACTCTGGTCATTATCCGGCCAAGGACCGGTAAGTCTTGATCATTCAACGACTTCACCAATGATCTTTTAGGGAGTTCATCTCCCTTAATTTAGCTTTTAACAGCTGCTTTAGGGATTAGTTTCCCTTAATCTTCATTTTGCAATTGACTGAGCTGCAGAGAAGGATTTTATCATAGCTTCCCAGCGAAGCTATCATTCTAACTTGATCACGGAAGGATCACTACATGTTAAGTCCGCTGCACAGGCAGAACTTGGGACTTAGTTTCTTCAAAGTTGAGTCGGTCTTGCCATATAGGTGAGGCTAAGACTGTGTCCCATAGGATCAGTCTGGCTTAGCCATATAGGCGAGGCTAGGACTTGGCGTTTGCTGAGCTAGCCCATCATTGCTGTGCACGCGAGGCTATCCTCTGCTTTAACTGAAACCAATGCTTGACTGGAGCAGATTGCTTCGCCTTAAAGAATTTGACTTAGTGCCTTTGCAGCTTCTCCTGTGTTTAACTGCTAACTTCTTTCAGTTTGCACTGCAGTGAGCTATGTTCGCCAACTTTGTGACTTGATGAAAGAGACTGAAAGTTGCCTTATGCTTCCCCGGTTGAAGCTTTACTTTTAAGCAGGAGGAACAAACTGGGGCGGCTGATGCATGTCCCAGAGGCTGTTGGCAGTCGCTTATCCGAGATGATCCCATTTGAGGCAAGGCTGGTGGTCGCTTATCTGAGATGATCCACTTCGGGAAAGCGGACGTCACCTGTGAGATCACTGACCTTGTCCTGGTAGCACCATCTGTCCTGGTGGCACCATCTGTCCTTATGTGAAGGATTACAGCCTTGTGCAGGAGGAAGGCCTTTCGTGTCCAGTTGGCCTGGCTTGAAAGCAGATAAAACCACTTGTATGTCTTTTGCGCAAATGATCCTGTTGAGCAACTGAATCTGTTGTATGAAACACAACCTTGATGTAGTATCAATGTACCTTTCCTCTTAAATCAATGAAGGTTCATTTTCTGCTCATTTGATTTTTGCCTGCCTTCATTGAGAATTTGGCTATAACGGGGCTAAACTTCGTGAGGAGTTAAGGACAGTCCTTTTTGAATAAGCTTCGCGCAAAACTGGCATGTCGGCGAACTGTGCCTTTAGCGGGCTAAGGCAACCCTTTTGGCGAAGTTCTTAATAAACTTGTGCGAAGTCCGCACTTTGACTATGGTGAGGTTAACCCTTAGTGATTGAAGCAGCGCTTCTTGGGAAGGCGCTTTAGGCGGCGTTTCAAATTAATTTAAAACGACAGCCTGTACCCTTTTCGAGGCATCGTTTCAGGCGCTGATTGGCCTATAAAAGTCCGATCGGGCTGAGAAAGAGGAGATCTCTTTACTTGAAATTTTTAGAGACCTTTGACTCTTCTTCTTCCTCTTTCCTCTCCATTTAAAAGTTTGAAAGCTTCCGCAGCTCTTCAATGGCGCCCAAGAGACAAGCGAGAAAAAAAGTGGCAACTTCTGCAGCGGAGGGTCCTTCTCCTCCTCCGGTCATCGAACGACCAATTGCCGGTAAGGGACTCCCCTTTTTGATTAGAGACCGCCGTCTCTCTTTTAAAGCCGATGTTTGGCTATCTTTGGATGAATCCAGAATGATCGAGCATGATCTATTATTGTTAGGGAATCCATTTCCTTGCATTTTTCTTATTTTCTCGAACGGGAATTCAAGAACTGAAGAGTTCTTCTTTAAGCTTCTAGGCGAAGCTATCCCTTAGACTGTCTTCATCCTGTTGAACAACAGGATATGGGTCTGTACCTTCAATCACGCCTGTAAGGGATTGATAATAATGTTTGACCATGATGCCCATTTGACGAAGTTAGTCCTTAGGGTCGTGCCGCCTTCTGCTTAAGCTTTTCGAAGCGAAGCTAACACTTGAACATTCTCTGCAAAATGCGCACTTGACTGTAACCGCGAAGCTATCACCTTGTTGGCTTCGTTTAGAGAGCGAGGCTATGCCTTGGTGAAACTTGTGTCTTTGTGTTCGCTTGGCTGATGAACTAATCATGATTCTTCTGTGCTTCTGCAGTGCACTACATTCCTGGTCCTTCGAACAATCTATTTGGGATAACCAGGGGATTGGACGGCAATATCAGCCTGCAGTTTCAAGGGCAAGCTTCTCTGTTTAGTGAGCGGAGCTCTCTCGTCCGAGACACGCTTATTTATGGTGGTGATCAATACACCACGAGGAGTATTTTGACTACGGCTCCCTTTGAAGATATTGACCGTCGAACTTATAGGAAGCCTGACTTCATGTTCGGGGATGCCGCACCAGATCCTGATCACCAACTACTGGCAGGGGAAGGTCAGTGGATTTTCCAGTTGGATGGTGAGAAGTTCTACCTTCCGTCCAACAAGCGGCATTTTTCTTTGTCTTCCTTCTAGTGCGTGATGCAGGCTCGGAAGATGTCATGGGAAGTGAGCCGGAGTACTGACTCTGTCCACGTAGGGAAATTGATGCTTCAGTCTCCTGGTTATGCAAGAGCGGGGCCTCCTTGTTGCATAATGGGTCTACATCCTGGGAATGTGTCGCGAGAGATCCCAGTGGGAGAAAATCCCGCAGTGGCGCTGACCTTTGGCAACCAATTCTGCAAGGTCAATGGGAATTACCCAGCCACTGACTTCAGGACTCCAGGCTGGATTCACCCTCCGAAGGCATGGTGGAGGGATTTAACTGTATACATCCTCGCTCATTTCGAGGAGGATCTGGAGAGGATAACTCTATGAGGCCGTCAGGGCGACCTGCTACGGTATTGAGATGAACGTGGCGTGCTTCTACGCCATCTTTGAATTGTATTGCCCAGCTTTAGGGACTTTCTTCACCCCTGTTGGCGAATTGGGTATGGCCTTGCATGAGATGTGGGAAGTCTCTGCTCTGCCTTTTGGGTCTCTTCCATATGAAGAATACTTCCCGTGCGAGGCAGAATTGGCGCTTCTGGAGAAGTAAGAGCCCGCTTTGTTTGAGACCTACAGGGAGTTAATGTGCCACTTATACATTTGCTCCAGTATGTATTGTTGGCCCAAAAGGTTACACTCTCCATTTGTTTAGAATTTTGATGATAACAAAACAAATAAGAGCTATTTGGTACTAATTAGTTTGTTTAGATAAGTTTCAGGTTAGTACCATATTTGGAGGCCATTGCTTAGCTATTGCAAGAATTTCTAGGTTCATGAAGCAAAGAAGGCTTTTTGCACATCAAGGAAGGAACATAGAAGAGAAGGCTCTAGCAAGGCATCGCATGGCTCAAGACTTCAAGATTGCTCAAGATAATTTATTAGAGTTGTTTTTAGTTTAGAATTTTGTTAAAGAATAGTGAATAGGTTTGAAGCTCTATCACACACGTTTTTGCGCACATCTTGTTTCCTAACATAAATAGTTTGTATACAATCTTCAACCTACAAACTTACTTTGATATACATAATCATGTGTTTTAAGTTTTGTGTCTTAATAAAACTTATTTTGGTATTGGAATTTATGACAAAAACTATGATATACATATGTTTCATGTATATAGGATTATGCTTCAAAATGTTTAAATATCATGTTTTTGTATTTGGAAGAAGTTTTAGACAAAACGTATTTTCTATTCAAAATCCAAGTTTTAGAAAATACAGTTTTTGATTTTTGGTAAAAATGATAAGAGACAAAATAGTTCATATTGATTGATATTTGAGCTAAACTTTTTACCACATGTTTATATATCAATGCAAAATGATAAAACTATTTTTGGTGATTTTTAGGAGTGTTAAAAGATTTTTCAAAATATTTTTAAAACTATTTTTCTGTCCATTCCAGACTTCATCCAGTCGACTAAGTCTTCTGACAAGTCGACTTGGCTAGAAGTCGGTCGACCGGGTCGGTCGACCGACGTGCACAAATCTGTGCACGTTTGGAAGTCTTTGGACGGTCGACCATCCTGGTCGACCGGTCTGAGAGCAGAGCTCTCTGTTTGTTTGGGTCGACCGGGCCGGTCGACCGTAGCCTGCAACGGCTATTTTCTTTGAACTAGCAGTCGACCGGGCCGGTCGACCGGGCTAGCCGTTTGAACAGTAACGGCTAGTTTTCCGAGCTGGTTTATTTTTGTCCTTTTCTCGCTTAATTATGTTTAAGTGACATGTTTTGGTTCTAATACTTTCTGATTAGCCTTAAATATGTTTTATCTCCTAACCCTAGCCCTCTTCTATAAATAGGGGTGTTTAGGGAGAGGTTGGAAACTAGAAAAATTATCAAAAATTTCAAAAGTTTAAGACTTTCAAAAAGACTTGGTTTCTTGGTTTTTGTACTGAAATTCTCTCTCATTTTCTGAAGTGCTTTCAAGAATTCTCTGATTTCATTTTCTTTTCTCCTTACACACAAGAGCTTCATTCCTACTCATTATTTCTCTAAGGACCTTTGTAAGGGAAGAGAATTTTGCAAGAGAGAGTTTGTGGTCTTTTGACTACTCAGAGATTGCTTGTACTTGAGATTGTGGAGTTGGGTACTCCGGTGTATTTGTGACATCTTTGTGATAGTGGAAGTGGTTGGAATCCTTCTGGGGAAGGCGGGAAAGTAGAGCTGGATGCTCGAACCTCGATAACAAATTTCGGTGTTTGCGTTTGGTTTACTTGCTCTTATTTCTTGCTCTATTTTCATTGCTCTTATTACTTGCTCTCTACATTCATTGCTATATTCACTTGCTTTGTGAGATTGTTGCTTCATAATTTTTAAATTGTGCATTGATTAGCATTATCACCTATTCACCCCCCTCTAGGTGATTTTCATGTATAGGGGCAGCAAGGGAACTTCCTGTAGCTTGAAGAGCTGGGGAGATTATTTGTTCCCAGATATGGAGAACACTCCTGAAGCGGCTCACTGTGGAGTTGCTGATGAAGATATCCTTGACCGGATGCAAAAGCACTTCCATGGGGATCTAGTTGTGAAGGAGGATGATGGCCCTTATGAGAAGGGTGATGTCCTTCGGAGTTTCCATCATCAGGCTCGCCGGCCGATGTCCCGGAAGGCACTACTGGCTGGCTTCTTGACAGCCTGGCTGAAGAGGTGCGTGGTGCCGTCTTCTTCGGGTGACGTCGTTCATCCGAATGTTTTGCTGCCCGCTGTTCGTTTGGTTCATGGTTGTCTTCTGGGTCTTCTTCCAGCCATGGTGTGCTGTATCCAAAGAGGCCTTCGTGCATTAACGGAGGTTTTTTGCAGGCCGCCAGCAACGAAGTGTGGAAAGGGGGCCATTTCGCCTCGCGACGGTCCTAATCCCAGGATAGGTCTGCCGTACACTTACTTGATGGCGTGGTTCGCCCTGCATTGTCCTTCTTTGATTGAAGCTGGAGAGGACCCCCCGCAAGATGTTCGAATGGCGCTCCTCCGCCGATTCGAAGGATGCTCATGGCAGAAGACTTACGTGGCTGAGGCCCGTAAATTAGTACGTCGCTATGACGTCTATAGTCTCTTCCGCTGTTTTCCCCGTATTCGGGGTGCAGGCTATGGGGAAGAATTCAAAGATGCGGGGGAGGGGCAGTCGTCCCTGAGCCGGGGAGTTTTTGAGTGGCTGGTCAGCATCCGGGCCTCGCATTTATTGTATAGAAGCGGAGATACCTGCTATTTGGAGCCTTACATTCTAAGTCAGTTTGCTCGACAGTTTGGATATGACCAACTGTACGTGGGCAACCCAAATCTCCATCTAGCTTTCATGGGGAGTCTCATTGATGGAGCCCGTGCCTGGCGATTCTTCATTGCAGGCTGTACTGGGGCGCGGCTGCGTACGCCGTTGAGGACTCCCAATCTTCTAATGACCCTGTGCTTCTGCCAGTGGTATGCGACTTCCAACTCCACACCCTTAGATTTAATGCTAACAGTTCTGGTGTGAAGTTAATTTCTCAGCGGCTGAAGCGAAAGGTCTCTGAGAGAAGGGAAGGTAAGAGGGTTCGCGTCCCGAGTATAGAAGAATTCGTTGTTGTGGATGACAGTGAAGCCTCGGATGCGGAAAGTCCTTGCTTCGAAGCGGAGGCAGGTGCCGAGACCTTTGCAGCTGGTTCCGGCGTTATGGGGACAGTTCCCCCAAGACATGTAGAAGAAGCAGAGGAGGAAGGTTCTGATGCCCCTCTTAAGCGCAAACGGACAGGTGGGTCTCGTAGGAAGGAGTTGGTGAAGAAGCCCCGTCGCCAAGCTCCTACGGTTATTGTAGAGGGCGAACCATCTGTGGCGGTTCCTCCTCTTGTCCCATTAGTAGTTGAACCGTTGGTTGCTAGACCGACTATTGGTGAAGTTGCTCCAGACTTAGGTAAGATCAGCTTCGTTTTTGTAATATATCTTCTATGTGTTCCGGACCGCTTATTATCTGCTTCGTGATGTAGGAGCTGAGGCGGTGACGAGCCTGAGAGCTGGGGCCATCAGAGAACAAGGGGAACATTACGATCCCTTGTTCGCTTACCACGAGGGTAATGAGGCCGGCTATTTTGCCGTCCCAGAGGAATCCAGAGGTGACGCAGCTGACGTTGGTCCTTCGGGCGCTGGGACTTTCAAGGGAAGTCCTGTAGGTCAAGCTCTTTTGGGTGGTCCACGGAAGATTCGGCAAGCGAAAGCGGGCCGGCCATTCGTGTTGACTCCGCAAAGGATTTTCCCATGGGGCCCGTAGAGACCGATGCGGCTGCTGAGATGTCTGAGGCGACATCATCCTTTGGTATTGTTCCGACCTTTTGGCTTTCACTATTCATTGTGTCTTGCCTAAACACAATTTTGTTGCAGGTGTTCCGCCTCAGGGTGCGTCAACTTCAAGGGAACCAGAGGATCTTGCCGAGGGGTCAAGGGGTGACATAAGCACTTCGACCGCGGCGGATGCTGCTGTGTTGGACGCTTTGTATGGTGACCTGCCCCCTTATCGGCCTGTGTTGTGCGAAGGAACAGAGGTTGAAGGGGTGGCAGTCCCGGAGGTGTCCTCACTCCCAACTATATCAACGAGTGAGGCACCGTCAGTTGTGCCAGGTGCGGAGCTGAGCGTGATTATAAGCCTTACTTCCCCAACCCTGGTGGTTGAGCCTGCTGTTCAGGAGGTGGTCACTAGTCCTACCTCAGCGGTGGCTAGTGTACTGATTTCAATGAAGACTCCGCCGAGATCATTGACAACCTGTCATGCTGCTGCAGCTGGCATTCCCGCCGTTCCTTCCACAGTGGTGTCAACCAGGCTGGTGGATTTTTCTGAGGCTGTCTGTCTATCCAAAGTGGCCAAGGTTGAAAATGATTTTATAGGTGACATAGTCATAGCTTTTATAAAGGCTTAGGGCGATCCATCGATCTGGTCTTGAAAGGTTCGACTATGTCGTTCTCAACTTTAAAAGTGGTCCTCTCCCGCAGTATTGCAAGTATTCGGGATTTTGAAGGGTATCACCAGGCCACTGCCTTGGAACTCCTGGTAGATCAATTTAAGAGGGACGTAGAGGAATGGCGCCGTCTTAGCCGCTCAGACTTGGAGTCTTCGGTAAGTGAGCAGCTTGCGCATCTTGTCGCTCAAATGCATGAAGCTCGTCTTGCTGCTCAGGAGGTTGCTAAGGCTATTTCTTCTGACTTGAAATCCTTGAAAAAAAGGAAGGTAGAGGTTGGGAATGCCATTGACGCCTCCACCAGTGCTCTTCTTGACGCTGAAGACAAAATTGGGAAGGCCAAGGAGATGATCAGGAAGGCAAATCTTCTGTTATCCAGGGCTGAACCAGTGTGTCTTGAAGAGACTATGTCGCTTGAGCAGCTTAAGGCTCAGAGTGACGAACTCTCGCGGCGGGAGTTAGCTCAGAGGGCAACATTGGTTGAGGTCGAAGCTCGTTTGGCCCAGGCGACGAACTTTGATAAGGCTGAGCTGAGATCGTAGGCGCTTGTCCAGGCTGCTAATGATAGGAGGACGAGGCTGGCTTCCCTTGAAGAGCGGATCAGATCTTATAATGCGCGCCCGTAGGTCGTAATATATGTGCCTCCATGTATCCCATCCTTTTGGAATAAAAGAAAATAATAATTTTTTGTCTTGACTCCCTGTCGAATCTCCGAACTGTTCTTCTTTCTGAATTGTCGGTTCCGAATTGTATTGCATCCGTTTGAGAACATAGTCTTTGTTGGATTGAATACTGAGACTTGGCAGTCTGTCAGTTCAGAGGTCGCGATGACATAACTGGTTGAGGAGCCACCAAGCTTCAAGGTTGGTGATACTTATCTTTTGTAAATGTCGATAAGTATCGAGAGACTTAGCTGTCTGCTGGTTCAGAGGTCGCATTGACATAACTGATTGAGACGCCACCAAGCTCAAGATTGGTGATACTTGTCTTTTGTAAATGTCAACAAGTATCGAGACTTGTCTTTTATAGATGTCAACAGGGCTCGGGGTTGAGACTCGGCTGTCTGCTGGTTCAGAGGTCGTAATGATATAACCGATTGAGACGCCACCAAGCTCAAGATCGGTGATACTTGTCTTTTGTAAATGTCAACAAGTATCGAGACCTGTCTTTTGTAGATGTCAACAGGGCTCGGGGTTGAGACTTAGCTGTCTGCTAGTTCAGAGGTCGCAATGACATAACCGATTGAGACACCACCAAGCTCAAGATTGGTGATACTTGTCTTTTATAAATGTCAATAAGTATCGAGACCTGTCTTTTGTAGATGTCAACAGGGCTCGGTGTTGAGACTTAGCTGTCTGCTGGTTCAGAGGTCGCAATGACATAACCGATTGAGACACCACCAAGCTCAAGATTGGTGATACTTATCTTTTGTAAATGTCAACAAGTATCGAGACCTGTCTTTTGTAGATGTCAACAGGGCTCGGGGTTGAGACTCGGCTGTCTGCTGGTTCAGAGGTCGCAATGACATAACCGATTGAGACGCCACCAAGCTCAAGATCGGTGATACTTGTCTTTTATAAATGTCAACAAGTATCGAGACCTGTCTTTTGTAGATGTCAACAGGCTCGTAGTTGAGACTCGGCTGTCTGCTGGTTCAGAGGTCGCAATGACATAACCGATTGAGACGCCACCAAGCTCAAGATTGTAATGGAGTTTGGGGAAGGCCCCGTTTTCACAGGGAGAAACGAGGGAATCACTGTCATAGGTTTAATGTTAGCGTAACAGTGAAATGTATATGTGGTCTTACCATTCTATGGATGAGAATTGTAAGTGATTTTGGAGGTCTCGTTTTCACAGGGAGAAACGAGGGAATCACTGTCATAGGTTTAATGTTAACGTAACAGTGAGATGTATATGTGGCCTTACCATTCTATGGATGAGAATTGGTAAGTGATTTTGGAGGTCTCGTTTTCACAAGGAGAAACGAGGGAATCGCCGTCATAGGTTTAATGTTAACGTAACAGCGAAATGTATATGTGGTCTTACCATTTTATGGATGAGAATTGGTAAGTGATTTTGGAGAGGGAATCAAATAGGAATAGGTCCCTTAGGATTTTTAGCAAATCCTCAGCTGTCAACGGATTTGATATGCCTTTACCAACTATCGTTTGAGTCGGGCTAGCCATGCTATTCCCCTCAGCATGATGAGTTGTCGAGGACTTATGTTGGACTAAAAAGCCAACATTTTCCTCTATCCTTAATCGTTAAGGATGTTGGATCATCTGGTTAATGTATGCATAACCTTGATTCTCC
Source organism: Agave tequilana (assembly GCA_038442645.1). Taxonomy (NCBI): domain Eukaryota; kingdom Viridiplantae; phylum Streptophyta; class Magnoliopsida; order Asparagales; family Asparagaceae; genus Agave; species Agave tequilana. Next base: position 59,714 of record JAVJIF010005951.1, on the reverse strand, counting down.
TTTAAGACAACCAGTGTATGGCCAGGTTCCTACCAGTTTATGGTCATATGATCTCACTTGGAGGAAGAGAAAGGCTCTCTTTGCATGTACCTTGGATATGAAGGTCTTGATCAGAGGTGTAATGTTAACTTGATCATAAGAAGGATCCTTAATCAAGGATAATACTTCTTTAAGAACTTACCATTGATCGGCATCATGAGTAAATCGCCATCTGAAGTCATGAGGCGGTATGCTCCGTTTGAATAGACTGTTTCTATTACAAACGGTCCTTCCCATTTAGGCTGAAATTTGCCCTTGGTCTTATGCGTCATAATCATCGGTCGTCTGACGGCTAAAACCAAGTCTCCTTTCTGGAAGACTCTTTGTTTGACCTTCTTATTGAAGGCTTTTGAGATTCGAGCTTGATACAGCTCGATGTGCTGCTGAGCTTGTAGTCGCTTCTCATCTAGGGCTTCGAGCTCTTGAAGACGTAATCGATCATTATCCTCTGATGTGATCTTAGTCATTAGAGCGACTCGCAATGACGGCATCTGGATTTCCAACGGGATGACTGCTTCGCACCCATATACCAGGGAAAAAGGCGTATTGCCTGTCGGTGTCTGAACCGTGGTTCGGTATGCCCAAAGACATTCACCAAGCTTTTCATTCCAGTCTCGCTTATTTAAGGAGACGAACTTCTTGAGTAGCTTGATGATCGTTTTGTTGAATGCTTCCGCTAAGCCATTAGCTGCGGGATTATAGGCAGTTGAGGCCACATTCTGAATTCGGTATTTATCGCAGAACCGATAGAATACCTGGCTTATGAATTGGGGACCATTATCATGGATGATCCGCCTAGGGACACCAAATCGATGGATGACATGGTGTTTGATGAAATTCGCCACGTTAGAGGTTTTGACTTCAACCAGTGGTATGGCTTCTGCCCACTTTGAAAAGTAATCGGTTATTGCCAAGATGAACCGGTGACCCCTTGTCGAAGAAGGGCTGATTGGCCCTACGACGTTGATTCCCCATGCTTCAAATGGCCATGAAGCAACAGTTGGGTGGAGTAACTCCGAAGGCTGGTGTATGAAGTCCGCATGGATTTGGCACGCTTTACACCTTCGTGCATATTGGATGGCATCGGCTAACATGGTTGGCCAATAGTATCCAAGCCTATGCAACCTGTCTTTGAGTTTTGGACCTGGCTGATGAGCTCCGCAAATGCCGTCGTGTGCTTCTTTAAGCACTTCCTGTGCCTCTGAATTAGAAAGGCAACAGAGGAGGACACCGTCATATGAACGACGGTAAAGTGTCTTCAGAGTTGGATCGTAGTAGAAACGGAGGGACCTTTGTCTGATAGATGTCGCTTCTTTAGGATCGTCTGGAAGCAGACCGTGCAAAGCATAGTCAATGAGAGGAAAGCGCAAATCCCTCGGCTCAAGATCGGTGGAGAGATTATAGACTTCTCTGGTTCTTAGCATATGCTTAGAGCATACAAGATGTCAAGTTGCGACTGTAAGGTGATACTCGGTGTCGGCTGGCAAGGCTAATGTTGTTGCTAATGCAGCAAGAGCGTTCGCCTTGGTATTTTGAGATCGAGACACGTGCCCGATGTAGAAGCCTTCAAATAGATTAGCCAATTCGATGGTTGTGTGGTAATAAGGCACCAAATCCTCGTGGCGAACTTCATATTCGCCTTTAACCTGATTGATGATCAGTTTTGAATCGCCGTAGGCTTCAAGGTAGCGTACCCCCATTCAATGGGCAAGCTGAAGGCCAATGAGCAGGGCATTATATTCTGCTACATTGTTGGAGCATGACTCGGTCAGGGAGAATGCTCTGGGGAGGACATGATTCTGTGGGGAGATGAACACAACCCACACTCCGGCAATAATCTTGCCTTTGGGGCCCATTCGCGATGCTCCATCGAAGAACATCTGCCACACTTCTTCCTCTGAGGTTACATTGGAGTCGAAGACTTCGTCTGGAATATCCTCGTGAAGTTTTGAATGTTCCAAGACTGGATGAGCAGCCAAGAACTCTGCAAGGGCCTGACCTTTAACCGCCTTCTGAGGGGTAAAGATCATGTCGTATTGAGACAAAAGAAGTGCCCATTTAGCCAATCTTGAATTCAGTGATCCTGACTTTGTCATAAGGAGACGCAATGGGTTCACTCTGGAGATGACATGTATGGTTTGGCCAACCAAATAATGCCGCGTCTTCTGAACATCAAAGACAAGAGCTAGACACTCTTTCTCGATAGGATTATAGCGAGATTCCGCCCCTATCAGAGTCCTGCTTAGATAATAAATGGCTTGCTCCTGACCATTGTCGTCCTTTTGAGCGAGGAGGGCGCCGAGAGAATAGTCCATAGTTTTTACATAAAGCAAGAATGGTTTCCCTGATGTAGGGGCCACTAAGATTGGAGGCTTTGTGAGGTATCTCTTGATGTCTTCATAAGCTTCCTGGCAAGCTTGATCCTATATGAAGGAAGCCCCCTTTTTCATGAGTCGGGTAAACGGTTGACAGCGGCCCGAGAGATTTGCGATGAATCTTCTGATATAAGCCAATCTACCTTGCAAGCCTCTAAGCTCTTTGAGGTTCCTAGGCGGATGCATGTCCTAAATGGCTTTGACTTTGTCCGGGTCAAGATGAATTCCTTTTGATGTAACAATAAACCCAAGGAACTTGCCACTCGAAACTCCCAAGAAGGATTTTGTCGGATTCATCTTTAGTTGATGAGTCCGCATTATGTCGAACATCGTCTTCAGGTCACGAAGATGGTCATCTTTGCGCGGCTTTTGACAGCAATGTCGTCGACATAGCATTCCACCGTTTTTCGAAGATGATCGCGGAAGATTGTACTCATTGCCCGCTGATAGGTTGCTACGGCGTTCTTCAGTCCGAAGGGCATTACAGTGTAGCAGTATACCCCCAATGGTGTTCGAAACGAAGTATGCTTCTCATCGTCGGGGTACATTTTAATCTGATTATAGCCTGAAAAGCTGTCCATAAAAGACATTCTTTCGAATCCACATGTGTTGTCAATCATGACATCGGTGATGGGCAGTGGGAATTCGTCCTTAGGACAAGCCGTATTGAGATCACGGTAGTCTATGCAGATCCGTATTTTCCCGTTCTTCTTGAGGACGGGGACGATGTTAGCTACCCAATCTGGATGTTGTTCCTCCCGGATGAAGCCACATGCAATGAGCTTGTGAACTTCGGCTTCAATAGCTTCCAGGATGTTTGGGCGAAACCGACGTTGTTGCTGCTTGACTGGCTTGGCATCAGGCTTGATTTTCAGACGGTGCATGGCGACTTGTGGATCGAGTCCGGGCATATCTTCGTAGCTCCATGCGAAGACGTCTATGTATTCTTTTACAAGCATTATCAATTCTTCCTTTTCTGTAAGTGATAAGCTTTCACTTATGAAGATGGGCTTAGGGTGATCTTGACTACCCAAGTTGACCTGCATTACCTTGTCTTCAGTAGGTGGCTCGCGCAGTTCGAATCGCTTTTCCCATTGGAGGTCCAAATGTTGGGCCCATGGTTCCTCATCAACGGCTTCTGCGGGCTCCATTTGACTGCTTGAAGTCATATTAACGGTGAGGTTTTCGAACATTCCTCCTGTACTGACATCTGAGTCCCACTCGGAGGATGAAGCCGAATGTGATGGAATTGGTTCATCGTCTTTGGCTTGAACCGTTGCTGACGATGTGGATGTAACATATCCCAACCTCCTGCGTGTACTATCATAGTAATTTGCAGGCTTCCCTTTAGGCACAAAGTTCCGCATCAAACCGCGCCTTCCTTTTCCAAAATTCAGGCCTTCTCCATACTTCAAGTCGTATCCCATTTTCTTCATAATATGGCGCGCCGGCTGCGCGTAATGGAAGAACTGTGGAGTGTCTGAATCTGAACTTGAATCTGCAGCTGTGGGTCCCTGTGGTTGGGTTCTACCGAAGATTATCGGTAACTGACCTTGTTTGGACGGAGGAATCACTAGCGTGGCCCCTTCTATAGCTTCCATAGATGTGCTGGCCGCACTCGGCTTATGTAGGGGCATATGCAGAGAGCCATCTGTAATGGATTTAACCGACCCAACACTCGCAGGATAATCAAAAGAAATATTATCATTAATTACCCATTCACCTTCGTCCTCTGAAGGAGTATTACATTGTGGATTATTGAGACATGCTATAGTTGGTTCACCAATCAGAATGGCTGGCATGCCTGCTTCAGATTCTGAATCCGCCTCATTGCCACTTTCATCATCTCCGGCAATGGTTCTTTGGATGCTTCACCGGTCTCTTCATACAGGAGAACGTCGGTGAAGTAATTCTCCACCCTTTGAATGGTTACTTCTCAGCAAAGACAGTTCGTACTGTCGCGTCATCTTCAACATATTTGAAGCATTGGTGCAGAGTAGAGGGAACGATCCAGTTGGCATGGATCCATGGTCGTCCTAGCAGCAGGTTATATGACGTGTCAGCGTCAATGACGTAGCATGTTACTTCTGACTTCAGGCTCCCGATTCTGCAACGGAGTCGAATTTTCCCAAGTGGGTGACTGCTCCCGGCATTGAAATCGTATATTGTAGTGGTGGTTGCGGACAACCTATACAGCGGTATACCGAGGAAGTAAAGAAGCCTTTTGGGGATGATGTTGAGTGCGGACCCCGGATCGATTTGTATTCTTTCAATGCACGTTGAACCGATATATACGGTGTAGTACAAAGGTCGATCGTGCTTGTTGTCTTTGAGAAGCATATCTTCCACCGTGAATGCAATGGCGGGCACCTTTGATTGTGTGTGATGACATTCTGGGCAAGGAGACTGAACGTCATTGTCAGGGACCTCTGGCATGCATGTCAGGAATGATTCTGAATTAGCCAGCGCATCCCTGAGCGCTTCTCTTGTCTCTTTTGAGAGACGAAGGAGCTCGTGTATTGTGATACGAGCCAGGATATTAGCCAGCTGGGCCAATATGTCAAAACGAAAGGGCGTATCCAACCCTTGGCCTGATGGTTTCTTCAACACCTGATCGAACCGTACCTCCTTAGGCTTTTCTTTTCCCTTGGCTGGAACTGGAGTGGATGCTGGCATTTGTACTGACGTTGTTTGCTGTTGTATCTCGTCAGTAGACTTTTCATACTGCCTCAAGTATGATTTTCCAGATCGAGTGCCCGTCGGCTGAGGTATGTCGGCCTGCGTTGTGCAAGCATGCTTTTCTCCTTCTGAATCACTGAGGGAAGCTGACGTAAGATTACCGTCGTCTGGCAGGATGGAGATGACATTGCAAGATTTGCCCTTTGACTTGGGCCTCTTTAAATCCCACTGCTTGTCTTGGACGAGGTCTGGGTGTACCCACATGACTTCCCCTGTCTCCAATGTTAAGGGAACAAGACCCTTTTTGTCTTGAGTTGTAGCTGAAGGATGCTTGACTTCCAACCGTGGCGTGGGGGCTGGATAGGTCCCGTCAGGAACTGTGACTTTTGGGGTTTTGCCGAACTCGAGGGTCACCATATTGGCAGTGACTTTCTTCTGCTCTGACTTCAATGTCAGAACCCCGGCGTCGACGAAGGCTTGAATTCTATCTTTGAGAACATAGCACTTGTCGGTGGGATGGTGAATCATCCTGTGATAGAGACAGTATTTGGGATCGTTTGTGCGTCCTATCTCATTGGGACGTCGAGCATCTGGTACCTTCATCTTATTCCCTTTGTGGAGCAGATGGAATATCGTGACCACCTGATCGTCCTTGAAGGAGTACAGTTTTGGAGGGAATTTAGGCTCCTGATTGTTGAAGCCGCTCTTCTTGGCTTTCGACTGCACGTCCCCGGACAATTTTTAATAGTCTCTTTCCCTTTGGCTTGGGAAGACTGCGGTAGGTTGCTACGTCCTTTACTGTTTATACCCCATTTGCCTCTAGGGGTGGATGGTTCGAACTTCTTAGCCGACTTTTCGGCTATCTCAGCTTGTTCGACCAGTTCTTTCCAAGTGTGGGCCTTGACAGCCCCCATGCGAACTTCTACTTGGTCCAGGAAGTTGTGCCAACATGTCTGTAAGAGCATGGGTAGTGGCATCCCTGCTGGGCACATCAAGGATAAGTTTCTGAACCGTTCAATGTAGTCACGGACAGATTCGCCCTTCTTTTGTATGGTGGAGAGGAGCTTATCCATGGTCACTTCGGTATCGTCCTCATAGAAACGAGAGAGGAACCGGGTTTCCAGGTCGATCTAAGAATTGATAGAGCCCGGAGGGAGACTTCGGAACCAGTCAAATGCCACCCCCTTTAAGGTGCCAATGAACAACCTAGCCATGATGGCGTCGTTGCTTATAACATTACCAGTCTGAGACCGAAAGTAGTAGATGTGCTGATTTGGTGAACTCTTACCATCATACGTATGCAACGTTGGTGGTTTGAACTTCGGTGGATATGGCACCGAATCCCACTCCAATGGGTAAGGACGGACTGCCCCTACTTTCTTTAATTCATCCCTCTGAGCTAGGGATGCGATTTGAGCTTGGAGGCCTTTAAGGACTTCGACGTCTAAGGAAGAACCCTCCTTGGATTTCTCCGTCTTTGGCTGCTCATTGCTGAAATGTTCCTCCTCATCGTGATTGCTCCCGGCATCATTGTCATTCCGATTGCGGAGGAGATGAGCAAGCATCTGTTGAATATTGTCCAGAGCTTCTTGCTAAGTCTTGGAAGTTTGCTCCTGAGCTTCCAAACGTCGACGAAGGTCGTCGTTAACATTATCAGCCATGTTGATTGATGCCCTGCTTGTTCGCACTGAGCTGACGGTTGCCGAAGAGGCATACCCACTATCTTCATCTTCTTCATCCGATGGTTGGAGTGCTTTCCTGGGCTCCGGCGGGGTTAGGGCCGTTGAGGAGGAAGGCTGTTCGTAACTTAGGGTATCGCCACCCTAGATCTGGTGTTTCGGAAAACACCTTCTTCATGCATCAAGACTCCGCCTAAGCCTGGGCTGTAATCTGGATCTGGGGAGTTGTAGGGAGTGTCGTCGGATGCTTGTCTGCCCCTGCGCAGCTCTCGTCCTCTTCCGGTCGTATTGACGGATGCAGAGGGTGAATCTCGCGAGACGCTCCTTTTATGATGTTTCACCGGGGCCTGTACCGATAGTCGATCAAAAACTGATCGTCGTGCTGGAGGGGTGCCGGAGATTGGTCTCTGTAACACCCCGTTCCCGGAATACGTACTTATCTACGTATTCAATTTTTCGATCATAATTTTTTGATTTCATTGATTTAGTCTTTCACAGGTAGTCTAAATTAACTAATTTTAATTTCAAATACTATTTCTCAATATTTAGATTTTTCATGATTTTTCAGATTTTTTCTGAATTATTTCTATAAAAACCCTAAAATCGGGATTAATCGGTCCCGCTGGTTTATTCCTAGAATTTTAATTTACAAACAAAGTCCAATTTTGAGAAACCACTTTCACATAATTGCTTAGAATAATATTTACTATCTTAATTCATTTTTCGAGAATTTTCAGAATTTATCGAATTTCTGCCAGATTTGGTGTCGACCGATATTGACGACAGATTCCAGGATTTTAATTTAAAAACTATAAAGAATTTCTTGAAACGAATTTCACCATGACTCTTAAAATAATATTCTAATTTTTGAGAATTTTTGCGGGTCGTTCCGAGATACTTGATTTTCGGACGATTTCGGTATTTTTCCGAAAGTTTTCCGCATCCGCAACCGAATCCCGGGAATCCGCAACTCTAATTAGTTTCACTTTTTCTTCCAAGAAAATATCTTCTTTTTTTCATTTTCTTTTCCTTTTTCCTTTTTCTTTCCTTCCTTTTCCTTCCACCAAATTCTCCAACATTCTCCATTCTTCCATTATTTTCTACAACTTTCCACCAAAAATATCTTCTCCAAACCAAAAATATCTTCTCCAAAATATCTCAAACCCCTATCCCATCACCATGGCCGGCCAAAAGACACCTCACCCCCTCCATTTTACAAAAACCCCCTCTCTAAACATTTATTTGCATCACCTTCACAATTCCAATTTCTATATAAACCTTTCCTTCTTTATTTCACTTCATTTTTTTCTTCACCAACACCTTAACCACCACCAACTCCTCCTTCATCTCCACCACAACCACAACCACTACAACATCTCTAACTCTCTACCTTCATCTTCTTCCTCCTCCATCTCCATTTAAATCACCACAACTTCACCAAAGCCTCCACCTTCTCCTTTATCTTTTCCAAAACTACCACCACAACAAAACCTCTCCACAAAACCACCACCCCATCATCTTCTCTAGGGCCGGCCACCTCCCTTGGATTGGGACCGAGCTCTTCTCCGTCGATAACATCTCTGGTGATTATTCCGGTAATCGTTTATGATTATTCCGGTAATCGTTTATGATTATTCCGGTAATCATTCCGGTGACGATTACAACGACAACACTAACGACACCACCACCATCTTTTCTTAACCTTTTCACCACCATCTTCACTTCCACCATTAATTTCACCATCACAACACCACCATCATCTCCACTACTTTAACCTCCAAACATCACCTCCTTTACTTTCTTTTATTACTCCACCAAAATCCATCTTCTTTACCAAATACCACCACCACCAACAAAATCACCTTCCCTTTCCTCTCCTCCTCCCTCTCCTTGGGGCCGGCCACTCCCTAGGCCACCACCAAGGGGTGGCGCACCACCCTAGGGCCGGCGGCCACCCAAAGGCCAAGCCCCCTTTCCTTTGCTCGCTTGGTATTTTTCCTCTCCCGGGGAATCGGACGCGCAAAGCTTCAAAAGTGGCGTTTTAGGCGAGTGATTTTCCTCGCCAGAAAATAGACTTGTATTAAAATCATTATTATGTTGTCTTTAGTATCAGTGCGATGTGGTTGTACGGGTGTGTGTGTTGTAATTTGTGGGCATGTCTTCACTTGAACCGGACTGATATACTGTAATGCTTGTAATAGGATAGAACAACTCGTGCGGCCATTCAGCCTCCGGTCTCTCACTATCTCGAAAGAGAGGTGATTGGGACCGTCAGGTTTCTCAGTTCAGCCTCCGATCTCTCACTATCTCGAAAGAGAGGTGATTGGGACCGTCAGGTTTCTCAGTTCAGCCTCCGATCTCTCACTATCTCGAAAGAGAGGTGATTGGGACCGTCAGGTTTCTCAGCTCCATATGGTAAGCATACTTAGCGCTCAGCGCTTTATTCACTAAATTCGTGTAGGCAAGTTGCTACCGGATTTTCTACTCGTATTCTAAAACGAGTCGTCCCGGTAACCTCGCCAAAGCGTATTAGTGTCTAAACTCTGTTCGCTGCCTGTGCCTCCAGCTTGCTCATTTCCTCTTAGTGGTATCACTTATCAACCGATATGTTATCACCTGACACCCGACATACTACTACCTGATAATTGCCCCTTGTTATTACATGACTTGTCACTTGACAAATATCACCCTCTTATCATGCTATCACTTGACACCCGGCATGATACCCTTGACTTGTTACTTGTATATTCATGAACACTCGTCATTGGTATGATAAAACCTGATACCTGTTACAAATAAACTTTCTACTCATGATTATCACGTTACGGGAATGTAGTACCTGATCTCTTGTTATGAACTCCCGTTATGCTTGTTATGACTCCTGTTATGCCTGTTATGTACTCCTATTATGTTATGTACTTCTGTTATGATATGTACTCCTGTTATGACCAGTTATGATCCTACTCATTCCCGTAATCTGATAATTATGTTTAATAAGCCATAAAAAGGATAACTTGCACGGGGAATGGGAGGAAGTAATGGATGCCGGTATGATGCCTTGCTTATAGTAGTGGAATACCAGAACTGACGATTCGTGTTAAGGGGATTTCAGGCCCCCAGAAGATGCGTGTTAGGGGGATTTAAGGCCCCAAATGGCTGTGTCCCTGGCGGTCGGGAACTACTATAAGTATGAGCTATCAGTTCTTCATCAGTTTCCTGTAACAAACCTCGACTTGCTTATATATGGATGTATGTGTGTTGTGATGTACACCAGGACACATACCTAGATATATGGGTCAGATGAGTAATAATAATAAAAGATGTCAACTATGGATCTATTATATGCTTTGCTGAGTTTGCTTCTATCGGATTTTACATCGGATTCCAGTTTTATGATTATTATACCATACATGTTCACATCCTGTTCCACTTCTCTAGTCTCCTGTTCTTATCTTATCATACCATGAGTACTTCATGCTTGATATCACTTGTTATGTATCTACTTGCTTCTACATGCTTATCTTTTCATGCCACCTGGCAATTGCATCACCACTCGCTAGGGGAGTTCTGACTCCTCTGGATCCTCATGTCCAGGTCCTGGAGCTTGGGCCGAAGGGGACCTTCTTGCTAAGGACCAAGCTTACTTCTGTGGGGCAGACAGACCAGCTGTAGCTCCAGTCCCATCTTTACTCCCACTTGTTGGCTCGCGGCTTCTCCAGTATTTCGTGAGCGCCCTTTCATATTATTCATACATGTACATCTTTTTTTTTCTCGCATTTGCGCCTATCGGTGATGTAATATTAATGTATTATTTATCACCTCTGGTGATAACTTTGTAATTGTATTCATATGTTGGAATGTATAATGCACCACTTGCTTCCGTACTCTGATTCTTACCTGTACTGATGCTTAGCGTATATATGTGAGGGTATTTCTGACCTACGTATATACGTTGCAGTGACGTCCCCGTACCTGCAGGATCGGGGCGTTACAGGATGGTATCAGAGCCTAGGTTCTTACATCCTCAGTACGTCCAGATGGCAGATTAATGGTAAAGAGATTTGCAACTGGAATACAAGAGTCCTGGTTATACAATCCAACTACAAGTATAGAGTTATCTTTCTCTGTCTTTTGATCCATTCCTTGTATCCTGAGACCCTTCAATCTTTTACCTTCCAGCTCTTTCTTGCAACCCCTTCAACCAAACTCAGATATGGAAAGACGGGGAACACGCAATGGTCCTAGTACCTCTCAAGATGGATCAAACAGAGACAATGATGGTATGATAAGAATACTTCAAGGGATGATGCAGAGTCAACAGAGACAGACAGAGCTTCTACGTCAAGGACTGTTGGTTGTACCCCGAGAACAGAGGCCAGGCAACATATCAGACTTCAGGAGATTACAACCGGCGATCTTTTCAGGCGTAGAGAAGCCCTTGGATGCAGAACAATGGCTGGTAGACACAACGGATCTCTTGAATGCAGCCCGAATCCCTAAGGAGAACCAAGTAGAAGTGGCCAAGATACAGCTGAAAGATGTGGCCAGAACCTGGTGGTTGGCAGAAGAAGCAACACTGGAGAAACCTATTACATGGGACCAGTTCTCAAAGGGTTTCTATGAAAGATTCTTCCCCGCAACAGCTCAAAAGGAAATGGAAGAACAATTTATCCGGCTACAACAACGAAATCGGTCAGTGGATGAATATGCCGCCGAATTCTTGAGGCTTAGCAGGTTTGCATCCTACATGGTGACAGATGAAGAGAAACGGGCTAGCAGATTTCAGCAAGGGCTGAAGATGGATGTTCAGATGTTTCTTATTCCTCAACAGCTAAAGACGTACTCCCAGGTTCTCTCCATTGCCCGTGAAGTAGAACGAGGACTGGAGAAGAAAAATGAGTACCAGGTACAGAACAAGCCAATGAAGAGACCCTTTCAGTTGATGAACGAAGAAGACGCAGCCAGGCCCATCAATGAACCTATAGTCAAACGACCATTCCAACCTTCTCTTCCAGAGATCATATGCAGCTTCTGCCACAAGCCTGGACATTATAGGAAAGACTGTCGAATGGCTAACGGACTATGTCTAGCCTGTGGAACTGGAAGTCATGCAATAAGAGATTGCCCATTCAGAAGGGTAGGAAATATGGCACCAATTAGACCAGTACTTCCAGCCCCACCACATAGAGGGAACCCAGAACCCATTGGCCGAAGAGCTCCATTCCCACCCCAGCAGCATGATCAATTACAGAGAGGAGCAAGAGCAGATTATGGCAGAGGCCAATTTCACAACATGTCAGTAGAGGCATCAGGCGAAGCAGCAGCAGAATACGAAGCCCAGTATCCAGAACAGGGACTTTGAGGATATCATTGTAACAATTACCCCTGATCTTTTTTGAGTTGGTTACCTTTGTAACAGCTACCCCTGATCTTTTGTACTTTGGGTTGGTTATCTTTCTAAATATTCCACTTTATCTTATTCTCATTGTCGACCCCAGTCTCTCCTGTGTTCATCTTCCCCTTATCGAAATTTCGAGGACGAAATTTTTTGTAAGGTGGGTGGAATGTAACACCCCGTTCCCGGAATACATACTTATCTACGTATTCAATTTTTCGATCATAATTTTTTGATTTCATTGATTTAGTCTTTCACAGGTAGTCTAAATTAACTAATTTTAATTTCAAATACTATTTCTCAATATTTAGATTTTCATGATTTTTCAAATTTTTTCTGAATTATTTTTATAAAAACCCTAAAATCGGGATTAATCGGTCCCGCTGGTTTATTCCTAGAATTTTAATTTACAAACAAAGTCCAATTTGAGAAACCACTTTCACATAATTGCTTAGAATAATATTTACTATCTTAATTCATTTTTCGGAAATTTTCAGAATTTATCGAATTTCTGCCAGATTTGGTGTCGACCGATATTGACGACCGATTCCAGGATTTTTAATTTAAAAAATATAAAGAACTTATTGAAACGAATTTCACCATGATTCTTAGAATAATATTATTGATTTTTGAGAATTTTTGCGGGTCGTTCCGAGATACTTAATTTTCGGACGATTTCGGTATTTTTCCGAAAGTTTTCCGCATCCGCAACCGAATCCCGGGAATCTGCCACTCTAATTAGTTTCACTTTTTCTTCCAAGAAAATATCTTTCTTTTTTCATTTTCTTTTCCTTTTTCCTTTTTCTTTCCTTCCTTTTCCTTCCACCAAATTCTCCAACATTCTCCATTCTTCCATTATTTTCTACAACTTTCCACCAAAAATATCTTCTCCAAACCAAAAATATCTTCTCCAAAATATCTCAAACCCCTCTCCCATCACCATGGCCGGCCAAGAGACACCTCACCCCCTCCATTTTACAAAAACCCCCTCTCTAAACATTTATTTGTATCACCTTCACAATTCCAATTTCTATATAAACCTTTCCTTCTTCATTTCACTTCATTTTCTCTTCACCAACACCTTAACCACCACCAACTCCTCCTTCATCTCCACCACAACCACAACCACTACAACTTCTCTAACTCTCTACCTTCATCTTCTTCCTCCTCCATCTCCATTTAAATCACCACAACTTCAACAACTTCACCAAAGCCTCCACCTTCTCCTTTACCTTTTCCAAAACTACCACCACAACAAAACCTCTACACAAAACCACCACCCCATCATCTTCTCTAGGGCCGGCCACCTCCCTTGGATTGGGGCCGAGCTCTTCTTCATCGATAACATCTCCGGTGATTATTCCGGTAATCGTTTACGATTATTCCGGTAATCATTCCGGTGACGATTACAACGACAACACTAACGACACCACCACCATCTTTTCTTAACCTTTTCACCACCATCTTCACTTCCACCATTAATTTCACCATCACAACACCACCATCATCTCCACTACTTTAACCTCCAAACATCACCTCCTTTACTTTCTTTTATTACTCCACCAAAATCCATCTTCTTTACCAAATACCACCACCACCAACAAAATCACCTTCCCTTTCCTCTCCTCCTCCCTCTCCTTAGGGCCGGCCACTCCCTAGGCCACCACCAAGGGGTGGCGCACCACTCTAGGGCCGGCGGCCACCCAAAGGCCAAGCCCCCTTTCCTTTGCTCGCTTGGTATTTTTCCTCTCCCGGGGAATCGGACGCGCAAAGCTTCAAAAGTGGTGTTTTAGGCGAGTGATTTTCCTCGCCAGAAAATAGACTTGTATTAAAATCATTATTATGTTGTCTTTAGTATCAGTGCGATGTGGTTGTACGGGTGTGTGTGTTGTAATTTGTGGGCATGTCTTCACTTGAACCGGACTGATATACTGTAATGCTTGTAATAGGATAGAACAACTCGTGCGGCCATTCAGCCTCCGGTCTCTCACTATCTCGAAAGAGAGGTGATTGGGACCGTCAGGTTTCTCAGTTCAGCCTCCGATCTCTCACTATCTCGAAAGAGAGGTGATTGGGACCGTCAGGTTTCTCAGTTCAGCCTCCGATCTCTCACTATCTCGAAAGAGAGGTGATTGGGACCGTCAGGTTTCTCAGCTCCATCTGGTAAGCATACTTAGCGCTCAGCGCTTTATTCACTAAATTCGTCTAGGCAAGTTGCTACCGGATTTTCTACTCGTATTCTAAAACGAGTCGTCTCGGTAACCTCACCAAAGCGTATTAGTGTCTAAACTCTGTTCGCTGCCTGTGCCTCCAGTTTGCTCATTTCCTCTTAGTGGTATCACTTATCAATCGATATGTTATCACCTGACACCCGACATACTACTACCTGATAATTGCCCCTTGTTATTACATGACTTGTCACTTGACAAATATCACCCTCTTGTCATGCTATCACTTGACACCCGGCATGATACCCTTGACTTATTACTTGTATCTTCATGAACACTCGTCATTGGTATGATAAAACCTGATACCTGTTACAAATAAACTTTCTACTCATGATTATCACGTTACGGGAATGTAGTACCTGATCTCTTGTTATGAACTCCCGTTATGCTTGTTAAGACTCCTGTTATGCCTGTTATGTACTCCTGTTATGTTATGTACTCCTGTTATGATATGTACTCCTGTTATGACCAGTTATGATCCTACTCATTCCCGTAATCTAATAATTATGTTTAATAAGCCATAAAAAGGATAACTTGCACGGGGAATGGGAGGAAGTAATGGATGGCGGTATGATGCCTTACTTATAGTAGTGGAATACCAGAACTGACGATTCGTGTTAAGGGGATTTCAGGCCCCCAGAAGATGCGTGTTAGAGGGATTTAAGGTCCCCAAATGGCTGTGTCCCGGGCGGTCGGGAACTACTATAAGTATGAGCTATCAGTTCTTCATCAGCTTCCTATAACAAACCTCGACTTGCTTATATATGGATGTATGTGTGTTGTGATGTACACCAGGACACATACCTAGATATATGGGTCAGATGAGTAATAATAATAAAAGATGTCAACTATGGATCTATTATATGCTTTGCTGAGTTTGCTTCTATCGGATTTTACATCGGATTCCAGTTTTATGATTATTATACCATACATGTTCACATCCTGTTCCACTTCTCTAGTCTCCTGTTCTTATCTTATCATACCATGAGTACTTCATGCTTGATATCACTTGTTATGTATCTACTTGCTTCTACATGCTTATCTTTTCATGCCACCTGGCAATTGCATCACCACTCGCTAGGGGAGTTCTGACTCCTCTGGATCCTCATATCCAGGTCCTGGAGCTTGGGCCGAAGGGGACCTTCTTGCTAAGGACCAAGCTTACTTCTGTGGGGCAGACAGACCAGCTGTAGCTCCAGTCCCATCCTTACTCCCCATTGTTGGCTCGCGGCTTCTCCAGTATTTCGTGAGCGCCCTTTTATATTATTCATACATGTACATCTTTTTTTTTCTCGCATTTGCGCCTATCGGTGATGTAATATTAATGTATTATTTATCACCTCTGGTGATAACTTTGTAATTGTATTCATATGTTGGAATGTATAATGCACCACTTGCTTCCGTACTCTGATTCTTGTCTGTACTGATGCTTAGCGTATATATGTGAGGGTATTTCTGACCTACGTATATACGTTGCAGTGACGTCCCCGTACCCGCAGGATCGGGGCGTTACAGTCTCAGCCGGCAGTGGATTGAGTGGACTGTCACCAGCTGACATCCCACTTGTTGACAATAGGAGGAAGAGATTTGTTTATTTGTCGAACAATCCAGCGCAGATGCTGTTTTGGATCGCGCATAGGACGATGTCCTGCTCCTTTTACCCCCGTAGAAGGGATTAGCACAGAATAGTGCTTCAGTTCTAACTTCGCCACAAAGCGCGAGCTTAGCGCTTGACGAACCGGAGAGCGGAGCACGCTGTGGTGCTTTGCTCGCTATGCTGCTGCGGAGGCGATTAGCCTTGGATAGTACTTTGGCTCTAGCTTCGTGGCCATGAACCCTGCGCATACGCCGTGATACAGTAGCTTCGCTCATTAGAACGAGGCCGGCGCAAGGCATTGTTGCTCTTGAATTGGGCGACGGTATGATTGCCGTCGTGACTTCGCAGCTGGCAGCATTGTTGGAGCAGATAGGCATCTTGCCTTTTTCTTCGCGAGAGAGACGCGGTTTTGGCGTAACTACGCCTGAGGCTTTGCCCAGAGACTTCTGTTTAGGCCTCCACATCTGCTTTGGTAGAGGATACTTAGGTTCGCATGGAACCTGATCAGCGACACGCAAGGCTGAAGGGTGTTGGCAGAATTCTGCTTCTGGTTTCTGTTCTGAAACCTTGGCCATGGAGACCTTCCTGTGCTTCCGTGCTCGAAGCATTAGGCCACCCCCAGAGAGGACTTCTTCGAATCTTCCTTGATCGAACTGAACCACCAAGTTCTCGAAAGTGTAGGACTTGGGCTGCGGGCGTGCTTCCTTGTTTCGCCAGAGAACTGCAGTAGGTTCGCAGGGAGCCTTTTCTGTCTCGGCAGAGACTTTCTTTGAAGATTTAGCCAGAGGGACTCTGGCTGCACCGGCTTTCCTGATTTCAGAGTTAGACCCGAAGGTCTGTTCGCCGCATTGCGACACTTGATTCTCGGCAGTGCAGAATACGATCCCCAGCGGAGTCGCCATCTTGTTTTCCATTGATTTGCAAAGGGGAAAACTTACAATAAAAAGTTTGAGGAGCTAAATTACAAGTATTCTTAAAAGATTACAAGTAGATCTCCTCAGAGATTCTGGAGAAGTGTGCTGATAGGAGTCTGGTCAGCGCGCGACCACTTTGTCCCTTTGACTATGCGAGCGATGAGATTCCCTTCTCACCTGATTTCGGGAATCAGAGAATAGAAGGTTGGTAGAACCCTCTTGCTACTTCTCAAAACCTGCCTTCAATTAGGAATTCCTTCTCGCCTGGTTCCGGAGATTCCTTGAGAAGAAGGTATTAGGGTATTAGCACCCTGATTAGAGAAGAAATTCTCTAAAAGTCTCTGAATTTTTGTGCGCACGGTGCGTCGTGAAGAAGTCTCTGCTTGTGGAGTCCTCTCTCGAGCGTATCGCGTGTCTCCCTCTTCTTCTGGAGGTGGTCCTCTATTTATAGAGAGAACAGGGGTATAATTGTCCCTTGAAAATATGGAAACAGATTGAATCAACTCTGTTTAAATCTGGAAAGTAGCCTTGCTGCGAGGTTAGGATCAGCTTCTGCGAAGTTAGAAGTAGCAGGTCGGTTGATCCTCTTAATCTGTTTTGATCCTTTCCATATAATTGGAAGATTTTTCCTGATCCTCTTACTCGTTTTAGAAGAGTCAAGAGATTGTGGCAATCAACTGCCGAATTAGATCTCAGATTTGATCTTGATTAGATTTGATCTTGATCCCGATTAGATTTGATCTCATCTGGAGATTTGATTGGTCAAAGGTTGACCATTGCAGACCAATAGCGGCGCTGCCCGCTTTGAGCTCGCAGCGGAGCTGGAGACGGTTTCTGGCGAAGTCCGAAAGAAACCCTTCGGCGAAGTTAGAAGTCCTCTGTGGCGAAGTTATAAGTTAGCTTCCTGGTGAGGCTTTGGATGGCTTCAAGACGAAGTTGGATGATCTTAGCCTCTCAAGTGAGGCTATCCCTTTGGGCTCATGTGATGCTAAGTGCTAGCATCTTAAACCTACTGAGGTCTGTTTAGAAACAATCCGGGTTCACTGTCTACTTGCTGGATCAGTGGAGTCCAGGTTGCTTCCCTGTCCCTCGGAGATGGGTGAAAACTGGTCTTCAGCTCGTCTGTCACTTGTCTTTTGTAAATGTCAACAAGTTTAGACATTGTTCGGACCAATAAGAATCTTGTCTTTTTTAAGTGTCAACATTTTCCTCACAAAAATAAGATCCTATAGATAGGATTAGAGATGATAGCTCAAGTGTGAGAAAATAAAGTGTTTGGAAAAGAAAATATCAAGGAAAAACACTTGGGAAAAATACAAAATAGATATTAAAACTAAGATCAAAACCAATTTCCCAAAGACTCTCTTTTCTTTGATTTTTCCAACACTTTGAAAACAAAATAAAAGATAAAACTTTTTGGCTCAAAAACTCCTTTTAAATTTGCTGCAAAAACAGTGAAAAATATTAGAAGAAAGGCTCTCTAAAATCTTGATAAAAATAACTTGATAGAAGCCCTATTTATAGGCTCTTAGAATTATAGTCGTTGGGGTCCAAAAAAGGTCAGTTTTGACCTTCTAGTCGACCGAACGGTCGACCGTACAATGGTTATATTTCTGGCCATTGAGCGACCGGTCGATCGCCCGATCGACCACCCCAGGAAAACTTGCCTTCCGGTTCATCACCCGGTCGACCAAGCCTTATAGGCACAGCCTTGTCGGTCGACCGACGCTACCCGAGAGTTGAGTAGTTATAGTCGGTCCACCAGTCTTATAGGCAGGCCTTGTGCATGTTCTTTGTGCACATCGGTCGACCAACCGGTCGACCACCAGAAGGCTCAGGGTGGGATATAGGATATGAAACTTAGTCTTTTTAACACCTACAAAAATCTCATAAAATTACATAAATTTCACAAAAATAAGTTCTTATAAATATTTGAAGAACAAATATGTGTGACCAAAAATCAATACATATTACAAACTATTTAAACTATTTTTGTGATATAGAAATTAAGCTTTAATACAAAATCGGTGTTTTCTAAAAATCAAACTTAATAGAAATACGATTTTCTCAAACTTGTATAAATACAAAGATAAGATATTTAAATACTTTTGAAGCATATAGTGCATGGATAAAATCCAATATAAATATAGAAGATATATCTATGTTTTTGACATTAAATTGAAAATAAGTTTTGTTAATTACAAAACTCTAAACACATTAAATGGAACCATCAAAATAAGTTTTTCCAAATATGTGAAGCATAGATGTATATAGATGAAATCAAATAAACATTAAACCATGTAAACTTGTTTTTATTTTAGATTTTATCTACTCATGAAAATCATATATATGTATATTTGAAATCCAAAACCGGTTGAACCGAAAACCAAATATATTGAACTTGTGTGTGTATGTGTGAACTTGAGCATATCAACAGTAGTCTATCTTTACACAAGATTTAAAATAAAAACTAAACTAAATATAAACCGAAGTCTTCTTATAGAACTCTTTCTCCAAGCTGACTCGATCCGAACACGATCCAAAGAGCTTGACTCTATCCGAGTGCCAGATGCGATCTTGATGCGCGAGCTTTAAAATCTACATATGTTAGCTCCAAAAATCTTTTATTGAAGCTAAGCATCTACTAAGATCTTGATCAATAACTGAAACTATATAAACACAAGATCATTAGTACTATAACTACATGAGTTAATCATCATCAAAACTAGAGTAATGGGCCTTTAGGCCAACAAACCTGACCCTGCATGACCCACATTCATACTGCAGCAGTACAGACCCGTTACTATAGCAAACAGACCCGTTAAGAATTTTAATTGATTTTAACTTTATATAAATTAAAAAAATGGAAATAAATTCAAAATTCAGAAAAATTTTGTAAAATCACGAACTAAATTTTTAACTTTGTAAAATTATTTTGGCAGTAAATAAATTAAAATAAAATAAATCAATGATATTTTTATAATAATTATCAAAACTGAATTAAATTGATTCTAGATTTTTAAACATGACTATATAGCACAATGTCAGGTTCAGTGAAAATCTAGGTAAGTGCTTTTATCTTTTAAATAAATTATGATCTATTTTGATAAAATTGAGTATAATTGTCAATTATTTAATTAACGTTTAGCCATTCGAATTTATTAGTTAATTTTCTTGCATTGAGAATTGCAATTTTTCATCATGTAAATTTATGCAGATGACTATGTGGTTTTGTTTTGAAATTGTTTAGTTGTGATTACATAAAATCGGTATGAATAGATATTTAAATAAATAATTAATGATTTTTAAAAACTGAATTATTAATTGTTTACTCTAAAGAAAATACTTAAAAAATAATTATAAAACATGAAAATTTCCCGAAACATTGGATGATAAATTATGAATATTTTTACATTTTATTAATTCTTAAATTTTGATGTAGATACCGATTTGTGATGCTCATTGATACTTCATATATTTATTTTACATGTTCTATATAAGTAATTCCAAATTAGAAATAATAATAATGCTTTGAATTATTAAAATAGATACTCCTTAGAAATAATTAAGAATAAAAGTAAACAATGAAGATTTTCTGAAAAAATCATATTTAAAATTCTAAATATTATAATAAGTGTTCTTGATTATTTTATATAAATTACATGTTATTTTAGTAAATCTATCTAGTGCAATTTATTTATAATGTATATGCTATTTAATCTCTTATTAAATCCTCTAACTTGTAAAAGTGTTTAGAAATTGTAGACTTTCGTATTTTAAATTTTGGTACAATGTTTAAATATTTTACTTTTCATTTTGTGATGACTGAAACTATTACAAACATTTAAGTAGACAATTATTATTGTCTAGTAATTTTATTATTGGAATTATTAATTATTATTATTCAAAAAATAATTAAAAATAATTATAACTAGTGAAAAGTTCAGAAAATTTAATGATGAACTTTAAATTCATATATAGTGACATCCATTGCATGACTTGACATCTTATACATGAGTAATTATATCAATGATAATATACTGCATTACTAAAATTACTGGGATAATACTGTGATATCATGCTGTTACACCCTTATACTGTTACTGTTTACTGTCATTGTATCATCCTAGAAAATCTAGGTAATAAGGATATTGATTAAACTAAGTAATAATATGATTAGATAACTTATACCGAGATTGGAGAAATTGATGAAGGAGATAATGTCCGTATTTTAGGTGGACCTAGAATACAAGTACGCAACCAATTGAGCGATTCTACTGCAGGGTTCCGGGGGGTGACTGGCATCCCATATGTTTACTGTTTCACTGTAATCTGTGAGCACTGTTTCACAGTGAATTGTGAGCACTATTACTGTTACTGACTACCTAACAGTAGCGCCTTATTCAGCGCCAAGCATCTGGACAGTGGTTTCAGGTATATAAGGAATCCACCTAAAACATGGACAATGTCTCCAACTGATTAGTTTGAATACCTTAGAACCCTGATTGACATGTGTGGTAGGTGTAATATGGGATGCATTTATTACATGTGACAATTGGTGTTCGCTAACATAATTAATAATAACTAACTGACATGATAAACCGTAACTGATGTGTGCTAGCTTGTCATATACCTGTATGCCATGATAGGCACCTGCACATGATGTTATGACAGATTAATCCTGTCACTCCCTAAATTATATACTGTCTATTATCGTATACTTGTGATATATTGATTGATGTTCTATGCTATTGTCTTTAATTTCAGTCTTGTACAGTTTTACTCATACTATTTCTTATCAGACTTATTCGTGATATTCTTTATTTAGTTTGGTGTATAGAAATGTAATGTTATGCTCACATATTAGATGCACTTGCACCTTTCCCTCATTTTACATACTCATTGAGAATTCTGACTCCTTAAATTTGGACATACAGGCATATGATTATTACATTTTGCGGATTAAGTATTTGGAGAGGACATCAGTATTACGAGGAGCCAGAGTTTCTCCTTACTAGATCATCCATTCTTTTATCTTATCGCACCTTCTTTTCATTCTATTGATATTCTCTATATATATTGGACTCAGTAGTTGTTCCGTTGATTATTCATAGAATAACACTATCATTGTGTAGAAATTTTTATGTTTATTGCAGTGATATTAATTATTATAGTTGGTTCATATAGTTTGTTCAGGTCATTTTAGACTTAGCGGTATGCGCGAGGTATTTTTCTCGCATATATATGTTGCCTATTCTCATTGCGTCTCCGCTCCAGCGTATTTTGGGAATGGCGTGACAAACAGCAGCAGGCTAATGGCAACTAAAACAATAAGTTTCAGTCGACCGAACAATTGACCGAATTTCTTAGCCAAAATAACGGTTGACTGTTCGGTCGAAATCGAGAGTTAATGCCTTATAGTCAGTCAACAGACCGGTCGACCGACCCCTAACAGAGAACAAAAAACTTTCAGTCGATCGACCACCTGGTCGACCGAAACAAACAGCTAAGGAACAACATTTCAGTCAGTCGACCGACCTATGCGTATCTATTGTATTAGAATCTGTTTAGGATTCTATTGGGTTCTAATTCTTTTCTATTTCTTTAATTTTACTTTCATAGATAGGATATGACTTATTCATAAATGATAAAGATCTTTAAATCTCTTGTATCTGACGCTAGCAATTTTATTAATATTTTTTAGTTTTTCTTCCTCAATTTGCTCCTGGATTCGAGTTGATCTTTTGGCTCGTGAATTCGAGTCATCTCAGCCGTGGATTCGGATGATTATTCCCTATCTGAAGATTTCTTCACGGTTATCGCCACTACAAAATCTAAGCCGTTCGTCTTCTTCGCTTCCCCGTCTGCATCACCCACACAACTAAGTGATTCTAGTCCAAAGGCCCACTTGGCATAAAGCCCACCAGATGATAAATTAGACACGAGAGACAAACCCGATAGCTACTGAGCTCCATTCTCTTTTAGAAATTTATTTCTCTTTTAATAAATGGTGAGAACCAATTAAATATACAAAACTATCATTTCCATACTTACGTGTCACATTGTTTACTATGACAAAGAAGTCAACTCTAGATTTATGAAATTTTCAGAAAAGAATTATCAAGAAGAAGTTCTAGAGATCTTGATAAGAGGTTATATGAGATTGAAGAATACAACAACAACAATAACAACTAAGCCATTTGTCCCAAGTATTTGGGGTGGGCTACATGAACCAAAAGAGAATTACACCGGATCGGGCATATGGATCAGCTTTCTCCAGTCATTTCTATCGAGCAATATGCCTTCACTAAGACCTTTAGCCTCTATATCTTGTCGTATTACCTCCACCTATATTTTCTTCGATCTCCCCTGAGCTCTTTTAACTTGCCCTAAACTGATACGCTCATCTCGCCGGACTAACCCATCTGTAGGTTTACGTCACACATGACCAAACCATCGTAAGCGATTTTCTCTCATCTTTTCTTCTATAGAGACTACACCTATCTTAATACGAGTATTCTTATTTCTCACCTTATCTCTCCGCGTGTTACCACACATCCAACGAAGCATACACATCTCTACTACGCTCATCTTCTGGGCATGATGTCTCTTTATAGCCCAACATTCTGTGTCATTTAACAAAGCTGGCCTAATTGCAGTCTGATAAAACTTTTCCTTCAGCCATAACAGAATGTTACGATCGCATAAAACTCCTGTTGCGCTCCTCTATTTCAACCAGCCGGCTTAAATCTTATGGTTGACATCACTGTCGATCTCCCCATCCTTTTGGATAATAAAACTCAAGTACTTAAAATGACTGCTCATCGGTATTTCTTATCCATCTAGTCTCACAGTACTATAATCTTGAAGAATCACAAGATTGTTTAATGGACACAGTCGCTAGTCCACTACAGGACAACAGAAGTGCTTTTAAGGGTAGCCATCGATCTTGTAAGATGTATAGTTTGAAGAGAACTTCACTTGGAGCAAAAGTAAATGAGAATTCATAACTGTTCTTATTTACCAAGAAAACCCTCTTCCTTCTCCTTGTCTTTAAAGATCATCATATCAGGAAGGGATCATCTGTGAGTATCCAAGACTAGGCTATCGAGATTGAAGGTGAATAAAAGGCGAAAAGGGCTACAAGATAAAAGAAGTTTCGATTCGCATCAACTCTGTGAATTGAAAAAATATATATTTTTTTCTCTATTTGACTTATAGAAGATCACGGTTATGTTATACCTAATATCCATATCGTTTCTTAAAGCTATTAGATCCTACATTTCTTATTGTTGTTTGTATGATTCGAAACTAGCCTGAAGTTTTGGTGTTGAATATTGATTTGGTTTATATCTGCCTTGATTATTACTGTGATCTGAATGATGGCATGTTGTAATTAGGTTTGACTATTGCTTCGGTTTGATTCGATTTGGATATGGGTTACTAAATTATATCTCTATAAGGTATTGGAGTTCTATAGAAGTTAAATTTATAGGATTTAACAAAACGCTAAATTTATAAGTTATGTAAGTCTCACTTGTCACAATTATATATTAAATCTCTTTGCAGGAAGTGTTATCTTTGCAGTTGCAAGAGTTTTGAAATCTATATCCTACTCACACCAGACTAATATATACGCTATTTAAATATCTATTTAGAAGAGACTTATATAAAGAATCAAGCTGAAGCATAATGTTTTTGTTTAGATTTAGAATGCAGATGCTTATTGGACCAATCCATTTACTGATATTGCAAGTGTATATGACTTGTGACATAATAATAGGTAAAAAGAGATAATGCAACACAATAAACTTTAAACACCAAATCAACCAAGCCATGTCAATTAAAAGAAGGAGAGACCTTAAAGAGCAATCTCATTTATTTCCCATAGTATGATAAAACAAAGCGCGCCCGCAAAGTACACAAGGATATGAGGAAGGAATGGAAATCCTCAATCAATTATTATGATCAAATTTAACATCCACCACCACCTCCACCACCTCCTCCACCTCCCCCACCGCCACCGCCACCGCCGCCGCCGCCTCCTCCTCCGCCGCCGCCGCCTCCACCGCCGCCTCCTCCGCCGCCGCCGCAACCCTATGAACACCAATAATATGAAGTTAAAACACACAAACATATTATGAGTAGGAATGTTTGCTTTAATAAAAACTTGCTTTATTGATTAGAGTGGAATTAAAGAAGTAGAGATGAGAAATTGAATATATAATCACCATTTTCCTGTTGTCTTTCGGTACAAGTGAATGATATCTGCAAGATGAAATTGCCGGGTGTGAGGAAATACGATGGAGTTTGGGACTGAATTTATAACAACATCGAAGGGTTAAACTACAGAATAAAGAATGACCTCCATGCATATATGGTCATCTCTAGCTCATATATTTTTTTTTCTGACCAGTTCTGGTCATCTCTAAATAATGATAATAATTAGATTAATTAATCTCCATTTGTGTCTGTACACATGGCTTCCTGCAAGGATAAAAAAACCTAACAAAGACTATAAACCATTGACTCTGTAACCTCACATGCTTGGAGCTTCAAAATAATGTTAAACTTATTATTTTTTCCAAATTTAATTATTCTTATTTATGATGACTTTGCAACATATAAAGGTCGTTTTATATGGGCCTGGACTTATTCATAAAATAAGTTAACGATGCGATGTCATATTAGGTAAATGATGACATTTTATTAGTCTTTTTTTTAATTATATGCAAAGCGACGACTTTAGAGTTGAGAGACCTACACAAAATTTTCTACATTGTATCTCCACGAATTAATCCAATACTTCTCGCAACTAAAATAATATGAAATCTACTATAATCTGTGGGTTACAGGAATTACAAGGCTCCAATGCCAGAGTCTCTGTGTTAGGCTTTTTTGATTGAAAAAAATCATTCTCTCGCTGGAGGAGAAAGTCCATTTATACTTGTTCCGATCTGCATACATGGAGGCGGATGGTACGAGCGCGATTCTCATAACTGCATTATCTGCACGTGTTGATTTTTGTAATGGCCGTGATTGTTGGCGCTTAATTGGATGCAGAGAATCTCACATTTGTTCAAACTACCAAGGCTAGAGTTCATTTCACGTTTGAACGTGGAGGAAGATCAGGCTACGAAACTGTCAGCGTAGATCATAGATGAGTTGTTGCCGCAGTGTAACTGAAGGCGAAGATCAGGGATAATATGTTGTCGTGATTGTCTTGCACGGAGCTGAAATCAACGGAAGGGGAGCTCCGCAATGGCTGAAAGCATCGGAACTTCCCGGTGGAAGCGTCCTCAGGGCGAAGAGTAGCTTCAGGAGTGGCTCCAGAGTGACGGAAGCTTTTAGTTGCTTGGGTCAGATTTTTTATCACTACAGATGCTCCCCGCTCTTCTGCTTGTCAGACTCTGGGAAAAAGAAGCGGGAAAGCAGAGCTGGTGAAGGATTCCTCGGTGCTTTAGGCTTGTCTTGATACTTGTGGGCAGAGAAGGATCTAGGTCATCAATACAGATCTTCTGGATTAATGTGGAGGTTGCATTGCTGGCTGACAGCTGGCATGCTGGTTGATCTGGCTTCTTAAAATTAGAAACTGGCGCCCTTCAAATTCTGGCGCTGTGATGACTGAGATCAAGGAGAAGCAGCTGTTGATATCATACCTCTTTGGTTGATTGAAATTTTCAAGATGTGATCTGATTTTTCAGGAATCGAGAATTTGAATTGGTGACGGTTTGACTTTGCCTCCTTCATTTATAAATAGGCTGAGTCCTTCGTGTAGAATTAGCCTCTGCCATCTCCACTGAGAAGCTTTGTCTCTGAATTTCTCCTCTATTATCTTATTGAGTCGCCATGTATCATTTTCTCATCTTCATCAGATGGAGAAATGAAAGGTGGAGAGGATGGTGGTTGAGCTCCGCCGCTTGGGAGTCTGTTCAGCGCAAAATATCAGTCTTTGTGGTGAGCCTTTCACAAATCACCAGTCTTCGTGATAAGGCTCCGCTGCCGGGGATGATTTTCTTAGTGGTCACTTCGATTGGAGCCCATGATCTAATTTTGAGTCACCCATTTTTTAGAAGGTGAGGATCATTCTAAAGAATTTGACCCTCTCTGCATATAAGGCGTATGAGGAAGAAAGAGAGGAAGTTGTTTGGCCAGGTGTGCTGATGATTCTTCTTACTATGGAGCTTGATCCTCTTCCTCAGAACACCAAAGTGGAGAAATGTTACTTTCTCCTTCTGGTGTATTTGCCAGAGTCTGTTTGTTCATATGTCGCTGCCTCGCTCCTAGATGGCTTCTTGGGGATTGCTACGGAGAGCAGTGTTGCTTGGCTACCTTGGATGTGTACGAGCTATTGTCGAGTCATATAGCTGCTTGCTCAGGAGCCATGAAGCTGATGAGGAAAGAAGACTGCCCTCGAAAGATCTCCTCCGATGAACAAGTCTTTGTTGCACTTATATTAGGGATCTGTAAATGGTGCCATAACCGGTTCTTGGATCTCCTGTATTTCTTTTCAAAAGGTAAACACAGAGATGTAAAAGATTTCATGTATTCTACTTATTGATGTAATGACATAATGAAATTTAATGAAATATAATTGCATGTTATTCCATGATGGAAATGAATAAGTTGTTTAGATCTTATCTGATTTGTATTATGGAATAATCATACTCCTTTGGAGGACTAACTTTCGGATGGTAAGAATGTGATGTATCTGCGTTACCATCCCCGGGTGATGTCTCCATTTCTGAGCGTACAAACACTTAACCTTCAAGTGAAGTGAGGACTTGAGTCACAAAGATGGACTGGGCCATTGGGCACTAACCTCCGAGTGAAGTGAAGACTTCAATCGCGGAGATTGACTGGGCCATTGGGCATGAACTGTTTGGATGGCTACCCTACTAGGAAGGGCGAGCCAAAGAGAGCCTAGAGGCTGATGATTATGCTTTTCATTCTCAAGTGGGGACTTCCCTCCTTGGAACACTCACGCATAGGATTTCGTGTGAAGGAAGGCCTCAGCTATGGAGCTGGTCAAGTAGTTATTCAATTAGGGATGAGCCTTCCAGGGCAGTTGCCCCATTAAGGATAAACCTTTGGAACCCAAAGATAGTTGTTTGAACTATGATTCTCGAGTGGGGGCTTCCCTTCTCAGAACACAAACAAAGTGGCAGTAGTCTAACCAGAGATGAACCTTTAGGATGGTAGTTTCTCAATTGGGATGAGCCAAGGCAGCTGCCTGATGGGGATGAACCTTCTGGATGGTAGTTGCCCACCGGGGTTAAGCCGTAAGGGTGGCAGTTGCCTGATTGGGGATGAGCCTTCCGGGGATAGTTTCACAATTAGGGATGAGTTTGAGAGATCGCCCGGAGGTGGATGCTTGTGTAATCATTCTCAAGTGGGGGCTTTCCTCCTCGGAACACACAGACAAAACTCTCCGGGTGAAGGAAGCCTTCAGCCACAGAGCTGAGATTGGCATAGTGATTTCAGAGATAAATATATGTGTTGTCATTGTGATTGATCATCAATAATACATATTTTTAGTCACATTTTCAAACTTATTTTTTATAAAATATTACTATTTAATTCATTTATTGTTTAGTAATGTGCATGCCTTCACAATCCAAGAGAAAGCCCAAAAGAAGCCCAAAAGCCCATAATTATCATGAAAATATAGATTAATTGGAGAGATAAAGGAAGCTTCTATTATATCCCATTTAAATTTTAGTTTTAAAATAACTTAATTTAAAATCTAGAGGAGGAAAAGGATAAAACAAGATAAATCCTTATCCAAATTGAAGATAAAGGTGGACTCCAATTCAAATTCTGGTTGCTACCGCCACAAGTCGAAGATAAAGGGGAAAAATTTTGAATTTAACTCGGATTGAGAGATAACTTAGGGTCTGTTTGTTTCGTTGCAAAACGTCGCAAGTCGTAAGTCGTAAAATGAGAATGGAAAAAGTGAACTGTAGCAGCGAAAATATATTGTGTTTTACGGTGTTTGGTTGATAAAGTGAAGTGTAAATGGAAAAGTATAATGTGTTTTACGGTGTTTGGTTGATAAAGTGAAAGTGTAAATGGTAAAATATATTGTGTTTTACGGTGTTTGGTTGGTAATGTAAAAGTGTAAGTGGAAAAGTTGACCACAAAATTAACTGTAGTGAATTAAATATTATAAATACTATTAAATTAAATCTACTATTGCAAATTAAATTATATTAATAAATTTGAGATAAAAAATTAATAATCTTAATATTTTATTTATAACAATAATATTAATAAAATATTAGTATAAATAGTAAAATATTACTAAAATATTAACTAAATAAATAATATAAAATTTTAAGAAAATCTAAAGAACGTTAATAAAATTTTAAGAATACTAATAAAATATAAATATTAAAAAATCTTAAAAAATAATAAAATATATTATATATTAGAATATTAAAAATACTTGAAAATTATTATAATATAAATTTTATTATAATATTGTTGTAATATTATAGAAATATAAAATTAATAAAGTAAAATATAATTATAATTTATTAATAAATTATCATTATAGTATTATTATACTGAATTATTATTACAATATTAGCATAATAAAATATTAATATAATAATAAAATATATTATGATATTAATAAAATAATTTTTTATATTAAAATAAATAATTAAATATATAATAATTTTATATTAAAGTATAATATTGTTATATTAATAAAATATTAACTCTAAATAAAATAATAAAAAAATGAATAAGTATTAATAAAATAATAAAGTATTAAATAAAAATATTAAATTAAAATAGTAAAATATTAAATATTAAAACAATATTAAAAATAATAAAAAATTAAAGATTAAAAATATTAAATAATTAAATTAGAAATTAAACACTATTTAAGATATTAAATATTTAATAATATTAAATTATATATTGATTATCAAGTAACTGTTTTGAACTGTAAGTGTACTACAAGTGAGAGTTACATGACCACAAAATTAACTGTAGCAACTGCAAGTGGGAAAATATGAGTGTAAAAGTGAGATTTACATGACCACAAATTTAACTGTAGCAACTGCAAGTGGGAAAAGAAGAGTTGCATTTTGCAACTTGTTTTTCAGCGAAACAAACAACGGAAAATGGAAAAGAAGTTTTACGACTTGCGTTTTGCGGCGAAACAAACACGCCCTTAATCTCCAAGTTATCTAAGAGATCAAAATATTTCAAAATTCGAGGATTAAATGAAGATTGTAAGGATAGATCA
This sequence comes from Agave tequilana, assembly GCA_038442645.1. Classification (NCBI taxonomy): domain Eukaryota; kingdom Viridiplantae; phylum Streptophyta; class Magnoliopsida; order Asparagales; family Asparagaceae; genus Agave; species Agave tequilana. The sequence continues at coordinate 29,547 of JAVJIF010005951.1, read as the reverse complement.
CTCGATGAATGGATGAGATGAACCTACGCGCCAAAATCCAGAACCCATCTCCACATAAAAGCGGCGGAAGCCCTATAAATGCCGCGAAAACGCGGCTATCCTATAGCTGCGTACGCAAAGTTTTGGGAGTGTGTTCATGTGGGACTCGACTTCCCAAATCTCTTATAAATGCACCTGAAGAGCAACAGAGGAGAGGCATTTCAAAAGCTCAAGTTTAAGTTTTTCTTTAGATCTATTTTCTTTCTGACTTTTCATTATAATTTTCAAGTTTTTTTTTTTTTTTGAAAAAGATTTGTAAGAAGAAGGAGCCATTGTAATTTAAGGTGACAGATCAATACAAGGTGCTTTTATTCTTTTCATATCACTTTTGTTATTTACTTACTTTTGTTCTTTATTTGCTTCTTTATTTCATGCAATTTTCTTATTCAAAAATCATAATTCGTTTCTCTTCCACTAGGAGTAACTAAATCCACTTTTCATGACTTGCTAATATCACCACCATGGACTTATGTATTGAATAGAGAACCCACTTAAATTCCATGCATATTTAAACCCTAGGTTTATATTGAAGGCACATGGTGGTGATAAATAGGTCAATTACTTGCTAGTACACTTTAACTATTTTTTTTAATCTATACTTGACCATTGTCTTGATATTTTAATGTTAAATATTATCTAGTGCTATTTCAATTAGAACCTTGTTATTTATCTTATGCGTTTTGCTTTTATCCTAGGGTAATCTATCATGTTTAGGGTTTAGCGTGAATGTAATCTCTGGTTGGTATTATTTGTTAATGGTGGTAGATTATTAGTAGGTTGTGATCTTTCTCTACATTAATATCAAAACCAAACTTATTTCGACCAATCTCTTTCTTTGAACTCCCTAAACAAAAGAAGAAGGCATAAGAAAACAACAATATCGAAACGTTTCCATCGCATCTCTCCCTTATGTTCGACCCGTATAGCCCTCGCTATACGGTTAAATTGCAAAAGATTCAGAGTCAAAATCAATCATATATACTGTTCATATTCTCTGTATTCTTTTTGGCAATCAAATTTTGGTGCCATTGCCGGGGAGAAAATGGTACAGCTTATTTTCTAACTAATTTCTTCTCTGTTTGTATGCAAAAAGATAGTTACAAAAAGTTGGCATCTGCAAAGGATTAGAAGTACTGCATATCCACTGCCCCAGAAGGCAGAACACCAGAAACTTCAGGAAAGCCACGTAAACACGGCCAAAGCCGCAAAAACATTGCAATCCCAGTGAGTTATGGTTTCTGCTTTCTTCTATAGTTATTGAACCTGAGTTCTGTATCTGCTGTAGTTATTAGATTTTACTGTAACCTATTTGGACACTTTTTCTATCAATAACATAACTTGTGATTGAAATATAAAACTGGATAGATTTGCATCAAGGCATTCGTCTATTTTTATTTTAAATTTTCAATTACTGTCAAAGAGTGATGGAGATCGAGATAAGTCTTCATAGCATCTAGATTAGGAAACACTTATGGTGATTTAACTACTTTGGGTGATACTATTCTATTGTTTTGCACACTTGTATAAAATCGACTTAAGGGAAAAACCCCTAACAAGATAAGGTAGGGAAGTCATTACCCCTTCTTGGCCCACAAATAACATTTCATTTGCACTCACAACCAAAACCTATTCTAAAATTGAATAGACGTTGGCCTTAAGAACTTCTCAGACTCACTAAGAAATTGACCTAAGGAGAAAGTTGTTCGAATTTGACTGTTATCAAATCGGTAACTAGGTAGGCGATTGAGAGGCGAAATCTCGAAGGTTGGTGGTTTGACATAATTAGGCCTGTCTTTGACGAATAGCTCCCTCCAATCTTGCCACCTACCTAGCTGATTAACTCGTGGTCCGATTTTGTAATATACCTCCTACCATAATCTAAAGTTAGGAGTCGTCTAGGTCTAAGTCTACCTTAAAATAGGCTTGATTGATTTTGACTTTTACTTTTTAGTATAATCTTATTTGCTATTGATTGTGTATGTCAGCTTGGTTGAGAGAACCCTGCTACGTCTAGATTAATTAGGAACAGTTCACCACCCAAACCCGATCAACACATGGCACAACCACTATCCTTGCAGGATATGTTCTATCCTATTAGGACATCTCTTCCTTCTTGCATCCAACTCCCATCGGTTGGTGACAACAATTTTGAGCTTAAGCCTCAATTCATCAACATATTCCCTAAATTTTATGGTTTAGAGTCTGAAGATTCATAATTCTTCATAAAAAAAATTTGAGAAAGTTTGCCAAATGATGAAATTACCCAACCTTTTAGACGATGCTATTAGGTTGTGATTCATCCCATTTTTCCTTAAGGACTTAGCCAAGTAATGGCTTTACAGCTTGGAGGCCGGATCTATCACATTGTGGACAATTTTGTCAAGATCTTCTTAAAAAAATTCTACCCTCCCCGCAAGACCGCCCTTATAAGGAAAAACATAACGCAGTGCAAGCAAGAACCCAACAAATCATTTTCAAAATATTTCAAACATTTCAAAGACTTTCTTGTCCAATGCCCTCATCATGGCGTAGAGAAGTGGCGGCTATGTCAAATTCTCTACGATGGTCTAGATTATCAAAATAAGACTCTTCTTGAAACCATGTGTGGAGGAAAGTTATTAAAAAAAGATGAGAAAAAGGTGGGAAATATATGAAGATCTACTCGAAAAAACCCTACAATAGGAACCCACCAACAAAGGGTCTAGGACTGCAAACCCTATCCCTTCAAAAAGAAGTCTTCACTCGATATAAGATTCCATAGCAACTGAGGCTAAATTCGCTAACATTATGCGAAGACTAGAAGCCATAGAAACTAAGGAGTCAGTTCCGGTGAGCAAAATCAGCCCAACACTGCCCCCAATGGCGGGCTGCACTTACTGCCAAGCAATGAACTATGTGTCCGAAGAGTGTCCTGTTTTTCTTACTCATCAAACGTTGACTGAACCCATGAACGCAGCCTTCGCAAAGCCCACCAACAATTCATATTCAAAACCTACAATCCCGGTTGGAGAAATAATCCAAATTTCTTATGGGCTCAAAACACCAATGATCAAGCAAGGCCCAACTTCTCCAATAATTTTCAACCATCCCATTATCAACAAAATTTTTCCAATCAAGTTTCACTACCTTCTTTCCAAAATGAATTATCCAATATGGAAAGAAAGTTGGATACCTTCAACAAGACCTAAGACACACTGATTCAAGCCATGCTTAGGATAGAGAACAATCAAGTCAATCAGCAAGCTAATCCAATTAGTGAAAGACAGAAAAGAACTCTTCCTAGTCAACTATTGCCGAACCCTAAAAACTTTAGGCAAGTCAATGAGGCTCAAGATCCAAATAAGTATAATGTGATTCATACATTAAAGTCGGGAAGACAAGTTGATAATCAAGTGTCAACATCGTCGAACCCAACACAAGCGCCTATTCCTTCTAGCTTTAATCCTCTAAACTCTGTAGATAGGTCAGCCAAGCAGGTGCATAAACCTACTGACTCATTTTCAAATAGGCTTAGAAATAACAATAATGCACAAATAGAGAAAATACATGAGATCTTTAATCAAGTAAAGATTAATGTGCCTCGTTTTGATGCAATCCAACAAGACCCTAGCTATGCCAAATTTCTTAAGGACATGTGCACCAAGAAGAGAAAGACCAATGTGCCAAAGAAGATATTCTAGCCATTAATATTAGTGAACATTGTCTAGTCAGATTCCCATTAAGTATAAGAATTCGGGTTGTCCCACCATCTCTTGCACAATAGGTCAAATGGAAATTAATCGATCACTTCTTAATTTGGGAGCAAGTATAACTTACTCCCTTTCTCAGTATACCAACAACTTGTGTTAGGCAAACTTAGCCCTACTAAAGTTAAGATTCAGTTAGCTGACCGAGCTGTCAAAATTTTAAAAGGAGAAGTAACTCATGTTCTCATCCGGGTTGGGGAATTCATCTTCCCAGTAGATTTCATTATCCTTGACACCCAACCAGTGTCAAATCCTAGGTCTCAAACCCCCATTATTTTAGGATATCCGTTCCTTGTCATTGCAAATGCAATCATCAATTGTAGGAACGGATTCATGAGACTGACCTTTGGGAACATGACTAAGGAAGTCAATGTTTTCAACCTAGGAAATCAACCCGATGATATGGACGATCAATCTTTTGAGGTGAACCTCATTGAGAATTTAATGAGTGAGCACAATGAGGATATAAAATTAGAAGCTGAGTGTGACAATGAGTTGGGATCCAACGAAGCCTTGATGAGATTGTCAATTCAACAATCGAGTGGGCATCGAGCCCAAGTTTATTGCATTTGGAGTCAATAAGCTTGACTCCTCCATCTATTGAGTCATCCCCTTTCTTAGAACTCAAAACCTTGCCTAAACATTTCAAGTACACCTACCAAGGTGAAAAATAGACTCTTTCAATCATTGTTGCATCTGATTTGACTGACAGGCAAGAAGAGGACCTTATGACAATTCTTAGAAAATATAGGAAAGCCATTGGTTAGAAGCTGTCCGACATAAAGGAATTAAGTTCAGTTATAGTTCAGCACCGTATTCACCTAAATGAAGAGGCAAAATCAAAGAAGGACCTGCAGTGTAGGTTAAACCCTATAATATAAGAAGCAGCTCGAGCTGAAATACTAAAACTTTTAGATAACGGTATAATTTATCCCATTTCTAATAGTGAATGGGTCAGCCCAGTCCATGTGATCCCTAAGAAATCCAATTTTATAGTGGTAGAGAATGAAAACTAAGAGTTAGTCCAAATATGACTCCCTACAAAGATTAGAGTTTGCATTGACTATCAAAAATTAAATGCTGCCACTCGCAAAGACCATTTTCCTCTTCCATTTATCGGTCAAATGTTTGAACGACTAGCCGGCCATGAGTACTATTTTTTGGACGGTTAGTCGGGGTACAATCAAATCCCCATAGCTCTGGAGGACCAACAGAAAACAAATTTGCATGTCTATTTGGGACTTTCGCTTATCATAGAATGCCTTTTGGTCTATGTAATGCCCTAGCGACATTCCAACGTTGTATGTTAAGCCTATTCTCTGACATGGTTGAAAGATTTTTGGAGATCTTTATGAATGATTTCTCTATTTATGGAGACTCATTTGATCAATACCTTCACCATCTAGAACTTGTCCTCGAATGATGCACTGAGAAGAATTTGACATTGAATTAGGAAAAGTGCCACTTCATGGTACAACATGGGATTATCCTAAGTCACGAGATTTTCAAGAAAGGAATTGAAGTGGACAAAACGAAGATAGATGTTATAGCTGAGCTTCCCGTATCCAAATGTGTGAAAGATATCCGATCTTTTCTAGGACACGATTCTATCGTAATTTCATTAAGGACTTAAGAAAGATTACTAGACCTTTAACAAACCTTTTAGTTAAGGACGTGCACTTTATTTTAGATGATGAATGTCTTACCGCTTGGGAGAAGCTTAAGATGGTACTTATCTCTGCAACCATAATTTTCCTCCGGATTGATCCAAGCCATTCGAGATCATGTGCGACGCTTCTGATTTTGCCATAGGCATTGTCTTAGGACAACGTGTTGACAACAAGCAGCATGTGATTTACTATTCAAGTAAGACTCTTAATGATGCCCAATTAACTATGCAATAACCGAGAAAGAATTCTTGGCAGTAGTACTCGCATTGGAAAATTTTCGCCCATACCTACTTGGGACCAAAACCATCAAATTCACCTACCATTCTGCACTCCAATATCTCATGCAAAAGAGGAATGCCAAGGCCCGACTCATTCATTAGATCCTCCTTCAAGAATTCAATCTCGAAATTCGAAATAAGATGGGTGTAGAAAATATCGTTGCCTATCACCTCTCACATATTCCAAATGCTTCATCCAACAAGTTGCCAATTAATGATGATTTTCCTGATGAGCAACTCTTAGCTACCTTTAGGGAACCATGGTTTGGCGACATAGTAAATTACTTAGTCACAAACCAAACCCTATCTTATTGGTCAAAACAAGAAGTATATGGATTCTTGTCTCAAGCCTGGTATTTCTTTTAGGAGGAACCATATCTCTTCAAATACTGTTCTGACCAAATCATTAGGAGATGTATCCCGGATGAGAAAGTTAAGAGTGTCCTTTCATTTTGTCACGAGCTCGCATGCGATGGATACATTGGTCCCCGCAAGATTGCAGAAAAAGAGCTACAAAGTGGGTTTTACTGTCCTACACTGTTTAAAGATGCCTTTGATTTCTGTAAGACGTGCTCTAGATGTCAAATGGTTGGTAGAATTTTGAGACGTAATATGATGCCCCTAATCCCAATTTTAGAAATAGAAATTTTTGATGTATTGGGTACTGACTTTATGGATCCCTTTCCTAGTTCATTTGGACACCAATACATTTTGGTGGTTGTGGATTATGTATCAAATGGGTGGAAGCCATTTCTAGCAAAACAAATGACAAAAAAGTTTTTGTCAATTTCTTAAAAGAAAATATCTTCTCACGGTTTGGAACTCCACGTGCCATAATTAGTGATAATGACTCACATTTTTATAATAGAATTTTTGAAGCTCTTATACGAAAATATATCATAACTTATAAGTTATCGGCACCATATTATCCTCAAACTAGTAGGCAGGTAGAAGTGTCAAATAGATAAATCAAACTTATCTTAGAGAAAACTGTGAGTCAAAACTAGAAAGATTGTTCCACCAAATTAGTAGATGCCTTATGGACATATAGGACCGCTCTCAAAATGATTCTAAGGATGTTACCATATAGGTTAGTCTTTGAAAAGGCTTGTCACTTTCCTGTTGAGTTAGAGCACCGAGCCTTATGGGCTATTATGTAACTAACTTTTGATTTAGATAAGGCTGGTGCGCTTCAAAATTGCAAATTTTTAAAGTTGAGAAGTTGAGGAATGAGGCATACGAAAATGTAAAGATCACGAAAATAGAGTTAAGATTTTTCATGACAAACATATCATAAGAAAAACTTTTGTTCCCAGACAAAAAGTTATTACTCTACGATTCTAGACTTCATCTTTTTTTAGGGAAGTTGAAATCATAGTAGTTAGGACGATTTGTTGTTAGGACAGTGTTTCCACATGGAGCAGTAGAGATATGTGACACAAAAAATAGTAATGAATTCAAGATAAATGATCAACATTTAAAATCATTTTTTTGAATCAGCCCCAGAGAAAGAAACAGCCATGGTTCTATTTGACCCAATGTATCAGTAACATAATATCACCTCTTTATATACTTTATTCCTTGCATACATACGTTCATACATTGAGGACAATGCATGAGATTGGTATGGGAGAGGGTTTACTAGCATACTAACATAGGCAGGTTTACTAACAAATTTTTTTCTTTTTCATAAAAATTAAAAACATAATAAATTACTTTTTGAAAAGAAAATAATACTTTGATTTATTTTTGAAAGTAATTAGGTTAATTATAAGGAATAGAAAAATCAAAATTACGATTTCTTAATACTTGATCAAAATAAGATTATTTGTTTGATTTCTAGGATTAGGAGGAAAAACTGAAAAGATAATTTAGTCCTGATTTTTACCTTGATGAAATATGCATACTTTATATACTTACACACTTGAGATTCAAAATAATGACTCTTGCACCTGAAAAATAAAAATATATATAAAATAAACAAACCCAATTATTGATTAGCTAGGTGCTTTGACCTAAGAAAGCCTTAGTATTTACATGAAAGATAATTAGGTAAGTTTGAAAAATATATATAATATGTATTAACACATTTATTAATCAATTAGTTAGGATTATGGCCTCAAGAAATCTTAGTACTTACACAAAAGAAAATTAGATGAGTTATACATGTTAAAAAAAAGAGAAGTGCTTAAAAGGCAATGAAATGATAATACTTCGAACTTCTTCAAAAAAAAGAAAAAAGTTATATTTATATATATTGATATATAAGGCATAAGAGTTGAAGTTAAAGAATATCGAGTCAAAAAAAATTCACAATCACAAAGGTGCATATGACTTAGGGTAAAATAATAAATTAAGTGAGAAATTCAATTTTAATTCTAATATAGATTAATAATAAATATTTGCATCAAGACTAAGTATAGGAATAAATAATTTGGTGATCCTATGACTTATAGATTAATTGATTTCTCAAAAATATTTCAAATATTCTTCTCTTTCAAAAATACTGACATTTTATTTTTTTCTTTATGGTTTTTTGTGTGTAATTCACTAAAAACTCTTACGAGACAAAACTCGTCCTCTCGAGGTAACCTAGAAGTTTAAAGGCTTGTTGCATGCGCTAAGTGCAACTATGATTCCTACGAAAGTGAATTAGGTTAGAATGGTTTAGTTTAGATTTTTTTTTTTTGTTTTACTCGAGGACGAGTAAAAGATAGGTGTGGGGGTGTGACTAGTTATCAATAATGCATATTTTTAGTCACATTTTCATATTTATTTTTTAAAAATATTACAATTTAATTAATTTATTGTTTAATAATGTGCAGGCTTTTACAATCTAAGAGAAAACCCAAAAGAAGCTCAAAAGCTTACAATTATCATGAAAATAAAGATTAATTGGGAAGATAAGAAAAGCTTCTATTCTATCCTATTTAAATTTGAGTTTTAAATTAATTTAATTTAAAATCTAGAGGAGGAAAAAAATAAAACAAGATTAATTCTCATCCCAATTGATGATAGAGGTGGACTTCTATTTAAATTCTGGTTGCTTCTACCACAAATTGAAGGTAAAGCAGAGAAAATTGAATTTAACTCGGACTGAGAGATAACTTAATCTCAAAGTTATCTAGGAGATCGAAATATGTCAAAATTCAGAGAGTAAATGAAGATTATGAGGATAGTTCACCAGATGAACAGACGAGATGAAGCTAGTGCTAAAATACAGAACCCATCTCCAAAGAAAAGCCGCGAAAATCCCATAAATGCCGCAAAACGCGGCTATCATGTAGCCGCGCATGCGAAGTTTTGGGGAAGTGCTCATGTGGAACTCTATTATCCAAATCTCCTATAAACACCATTGAAGAGCAACAAAGGAGAGGCGTCTCAGATGATCAAGCTTAGAATTTTCTTTAGATCTATTTTCTTTTCGAATTTTCATTGTAATTTCAAGTTTCTTTTATTTTGAAGAAGTTTTGTAAGTAAAAGGAACCATTGTAATTCGATGTGACAAATCAATACAAGGTGCTTTTGTTCTTTTCACATCTCCTTTGTTATTTATTTACTTTTGTTCTTTATTTGATTTCATGCAATCTTCTTATTCAAAAACTATACTTCGTTTTTCTTCCACCATGAGTAACTAAATCCACTTTTCATGACTTGCTAATATCACCACCATGGACCTATAGTATTGAATAGAGAACTCAATTAAATTTCGTGCATGCTTAAACCCTAGTGTTTGGACATATATATTGCATAAATATTATTACATTCCTACATATATTCTGTAATGAATATTGCAAATAACCTGTCTTAATGTCCTAATTCATGCAGGGTATGATAGGGAGAAGATAATCATGAAATTTATCCAATTAAATTCAAAAGTTCAAAAGAAAGGGGATCGATTCAAATCTAAAGGTTCTAGAAGCTATCTTATCTGAAAACTGGACATATGAAATAAGATAATATTATCTAATTTTAAGAGAAAACTGGATTGTTTGAAGACCCTATTAGTTTCGCTGAAGATAAGTGAATATTTTATCAATTCTAGAAGATAAACTGAAAATCAAAGAGGATAAATGGATAGAGAGAAGATCAACGGATGAGATGAAGCAATTTAAATTTGGATTCAGGGTGGATACAGTTTAGCATTTTAATCATAACTTTCGTTACCGAAGGTCAAATCTGATGATTCAAGATGCTACAGAAAGAAACCTTAAAGGGCTACAATTGTTATGTTGATCACTCGTTTCAATTCTATCATTTGATAAGTGATATTCAGCAATCAACATCCCAACATGCTGCAGATCAGAATTGAATTTCTGAATAAATCAAATTTAGTTTGGAGATAAGGGGAGAATTCAAATTCAGAAATATCCAGATCTTCCTATCTTCATACGCTTTCTATCTCTCTAGTTTCTCCTATAAATACCCTCTTACCTCAAAGGCAAAAACGCACCATCTCAGAGAGAGCTTTAGTTTAGGTTTTCTTTTCTTCTTCAATGTAATTTTTATTTTTCAAGCTTAGGTTAGAGAGAGTTACATGATTAAAAGAGAGAAAGAGTTATTGTAGAGTGACACTATTGTAATCATTTTTCAAGAAACTGATATTGAAGGTGACAATCAATGGAGGTTTCCCACTTTTCCTCATTGTGCTCGATCTCGTCGAAGCCCTACTTTCTTTATTCTTTTCTATTTAATTTGCTTTACTTTATGCTGAGGTAAGTCTTTGTTATGATTCAATGGTAGAGGTAAGTACTTTTTGTTTTCTTTTTCAGTTCATTAGTTTAGAGTTATAATTCTCTTTTTTTAGTCTTTCTTTCTTTTTTATAAATAAAATAACAGCATCACAATATCTTCTTCTACCATCTCCTTCTTAACTTAACATAATAATTTTATTTTCTTTTTATAAAATTGAGAAGATAAATATTAACTAGTTTAATAAATTAAAAGAGGGAAACTTACACAACGCTTCCATCACTGTCCCTCCCTGTGGATCACGACCCGTTAGCCCTAGGCTACACGGTAGAATTGAGGACCTAGCACTGTTCCTAAAATTCTTTATTTTTCTGTGAAGGTTTGGCTCGATCAAAATTTTGGCGCCGTTGTCAGGGAGGGACGGTAAGTTTTCTTTCTTTTGAATTTACTTTAATGAATTAATCCCTTTTTCTTCTTTGTTTTGGTATATAGGGGCTAATTACAGAAAACTAGGAGCTACAGTGGACATATTGCTACTCTGTGCCTCTATCCAAGAAGGCAGAGCATCAGAGCCCACAACTGTGGTGAACTACTAACTGTAATCTCTTGCAGGTTGCTTTATAGAGATTATCTCTTTGTAGTTATTAGTTTATCTGTTTAACTCACTCTGTATATATTTCTAATCAACAGTAACTTGTTGCTTTGTAAATACTAAAAAATGTTTAGACTCTTGCATCTTAGGGCATCTGTCTATTTCGTTTCTTTACATTATTGTTGAAAAGTGCTGGAGAAAAAGGTATGTCTGCATTGCATATATCTTAGGAAACAAACTTGTATGTTATATTGCTTGGGTGTTATTTTTGCTATAAACTTACACACGAACACAAAAACGATCTAAGGGCATATCCTTAAATAAGATAAGATGGGGAAGTCATTACCCTTTCTTAGCCAAAAAATCATCTCCTCACTCACTAACCCATCCAAACTTAAAATTAAGTAGACATTGGCCCTAGGGACATCTCGGACTCAAATAGGGATTGACTTAAGGGAGAAGTTGTTAGAAGTTGACTCTTACCAAATCGGTGTCTAAGTTTGGGGATTGAGGGGCGAAACCCCGAAGGCTGGTGGTTTGGCATAATTAGTCCCGTTGCTTAGGCATGGATACCTCCCACCAATCTTGCCCCTACCTAGCCTATTAACTTGTGGTGCAATATACCTCCTGTGAATAATCAACAGTTAGGAGTCGTTTAGGTCTAAGCTCTACCCTAACATAGGCTAGATTTTTCTTTATTTTCTTATTTGTTTATTTGTTTGTTTTTGTTTGTTCTTGTGAAAATGGATTACAATTACAATTATTCTGATTATAACTCAAATTCATATTTTATCCCAACCTCTTTTAATTCGGATATTACCAACCCAGCATTACATAACTCTAACCAAACAAGTATGCCAGATTGGTCTTATCCGAATCAATATATGCCCCAATCCCAGTACTATGAACAAGAATGGGATAATCATCACCACTTTTCACCGAGTCAGTGGGGATACAACTCCCCCGAGTTTTACTATCAACAACCTTACCAACAAACCTCTTCATATAATCTATACCAAGACCAACCTATAGAAGAGAAATCTTCTTTAGAAAAGACTTTTGATGCCTTCCTTGAGTCCAAACGACAAGTACAAATCATAGCGGACTCAATTCTCCCAAACAATTTCCAAATTTAAGATCCTTACTCTAACTTTCAAGTCCAACCACAACATGCAGAAACTGTTGACTTTGAAAAGAATATGGAATTCATGATTTAGTCCCAAAATGATTATATTCAATCCCAAACGGATTGTCTCAAATCTCTTAATAGGTTAGAAGAAAAAGTGAGTCATTTGGTCAACATAATTAATGATAGGAATGAGGAAACTCTACCTAACACATTTTCGACCATTCCTGATTCCCCTAGCCATATTGACGAAGAATCATGGCATCTTGAAGATTTTAACTAAGATTCAATTTCACCACAAAACTTTAAACTTGACCAATATCAACCCATTGATAAATTGGCAAGTTTTCATTTCAATGAGATTGAACTTGAAGATGAATGTGATACTGGTTCCCAATATTGTGATTCAGTTCCATTTTTTGAATCAATGCTGACTCCGATTTTCTTACCCGATTTGGACCTAATTCTAAAGCCAACACTGATTCCTATCCCCGTAGAGCTTGAACATGTACCAACTATATTGGATAGTCATATTCCATTGCTGGAAAATAATTGTGAACTTGAATTCTATGATTTGGACCAAATCCATGAACCAACTCCGACTCTCGAACCTAAACTTGATTTGAGTTTTATTCCCGAGTCAGTATCGGTTTCTATTCCCTTCATTGTTGAGCCCAAATCATCCATTCCACAATTTCATTTTTGGACCAAGGTTTAGATCAATATAACTCTGTGATGATATCCCAAGACTGCTCATATAACCGAAAAAAATTTCAAGCAAAGAAATTGCACGATCCTATTCATATTGGGGAGTATAAAAATGTTAATAGAAAAGAGGTTATGAAAGATGGGTTCCACGAAAATCCACAGTATCTAGATTGGGTAGAAACGCTTGGCCCAATAAGACCACCACCGGAACTACCATCTTGAGGTGACAATTTTTCTCCCTTTCTTTTTTTTTTCCATGTATTATTGCATTTCATTTATACATTGAGGACAATTCATGAGTTAAGTGTGGGGGAGAGTTTACTAACATGCTAACTTCACTAATCTAAAAAAAAAATTCTTTAAAACTTTAAAAAAAAATTCTTTAAAACTTTTTGAAAAGGAAAATAATACTTTGACTTATTTTTGTAAAAAATTAAGTTAATTTTAAGGAATAAGAGGATCATAATTAGGATTTCTTATACCTGGTCAAAATAAAATTATTTGTTTGATTTTGAGGTTAGAAAGAAATATTGAATAAGTAATTTAGTCTTGGTTTTTACCTTGATAAAATATGTATATTTTATACACTTACACACTTAGGGTTCTAAAACAAAGATTCTTATGCCTTATATAATATATATATATATATATATAATATATATATATATATACATATATCAAAAAAATAATCCTCTGATTAAGCTGGGTATTTTTGCCTCATAAAGCATAAATATTCACGCCTAAAGTGGTTCATATAAATAAAAATCCTTAGTTTTGTGGCCTTATTTGCTCGAGTCCTAAGTCCTTGGGGTGCTTTCTCACCTGGTGCCCTAAAACCGTCTAGTTTGGGAGTCACCAACTAAGGCTTGTTACATGGGCGAATTAGAAAGCCTAATAGAGCTAAAGGATATTACCGCCTTAAATTAAAAAAAGAAAAAAAGGAAAATAATAAGGCATAAGAGTTAGAGTTGATGAATCCTGAGCCAAATTTTCATGGTCACAAAATGCATATGACTTAGGGTAAAATAATAGACTAGATGAGAAATACAATTTTAATCCTTACCTTGATTGAAAATAAGTTTTTGAATAAAGACTAAGTTTAGGAATGACTAAGTTTTGATAATCCTATGACTTATAGATTACTTGAAATTTTACATTAATACTTCAATATTTTTTTTCTTTCAAATGCGTTTTTAAAAAATACTAACAATTCATTTCTTTTTCTTCATGGATTTTGTGGGCGCAATCCACTGAAAACCCTCACGAGACAAAACTCGTCCTCTAAGGGTAACCTAGAGGTTTAACGGTTTGTTGCACGTGCTAAGTGCAACCGTGATTCCTACGAAAATAAGTTAGTTTAGTTTTTCTTCTCTCTTTGTTTTGCTCGAGGACGAGCAAAACATAAGTGTGGGGGTGTGTTTGGACACATATATTGCATAAATATTTTTACATTCCTACATATATTCTACAATCAATATTGCAAATAATTTGTCTTAATGTCCTAATTCATGCAGGGTATGATAGGGAGAAGATAATCATAAAATTTATCCAATTAAATTCAAATTTTCAAAAGAAAGGGGATCGATTCAAATCCAAAGGTTCTAGAAGCTATCTTATCTGAAAATTGGATATATCAGATAAGATAATATTATCTAATTTCAAGAGGAAAATGGATTGTTTGAAGACCCTATCAGTTTAGCTGAAGATAAGTGAATATATTATCAATTCTAGAAGATAAACCGAAAATCAAAGAGGATAAATGGATAGAGAGAAGATCAACGATGAGATGAAGCAATTTAAATTTGGATTCAGGCTGGATAAAGTTTATCATTTTAATCATAACTTTCGTTACTGAAGGTCAAATCTGATCATTTAAGATGCTACAGAAAGAAGACTTAAAGGGCTATAATTCTTATGTTGATCACTCGTTTCAATTCTATCATTTGATAAGTGATATTCAGCAATCAACACACCAACAGCCTGCAAATCAGAATTGAATTTCTGAATAAATCAAATTTAGTTTGGAAATAAGGGGAGAATTCAAATTCAGAAATATCCAAATCTTCCTATCTTCATACGCTTTCTATCCCTTTATTTTTCTCCTATAAATACCCTCATACTTCGAAGGTAAAAATACACCATCTCAGAGAGAGCTTTAGTTTAGCTTTTCTTTTCTTCTTCAATGTAACTTTTATTTTTCTTTATAGCTTAGGTTAGAGAGAGTTACATGATTAAAGAGAGAAAGAGTTATTGTAGAGTGACACTATTGTAATCATTTTTCAAGAAACTGATATTGAAGGTGACAATTAATGAAGGTTTCCCACTTTTCCTCATTGTGCTCGATCTCGCCGAAGTCCTACTTTCTTTATTCTTTTTTATTTGATTTGTTATGATTCAACGGTAGAGGTAAGTACTTTTTGTTTTCTTTTACAGTTCATTAGTTTAGAGTTATAATTCTCTTTTTTTAGTCTTTTTTTATCAATAAAACAACAGCCCCACAATATCTTCTTCTATCATCTCCTTCTTAACTTAACATAATAATTTTATTTTCTTTTTATAAAATTGAGAAGATAAATATTAACTAGTTTCAATAAATTAAAAGAGAGAAACTTACACAACGCTTTCATCACTGTCCCTCCCTGTGGATCACAACCCGTTAGCCCTAGGCTACACGGTAGAACTGAGGACCTAGCATTATTCCTAAAATTCTTTATTTTTCTGTGCAGGTTTGGCTCGATCACCTAGGTTTATCTTGAAGGCACATGATGATGGTAATTAGGTCAACTACTTGCTAGTACTCTTTGATTATAGAGAGATATCAACACAACCTTCACAATCACCTCTACCCAAGAGGGATAACAACAAAGTAAAGAAAGATTATAACTCTTGGTAGTCTCAACAACCACAAACTAATATTCCTCACAAAATAAGATCCTAATAGATAGGATAGATAGATAGCTCAAGTGTGAGAAAATAAAGAGCTTGAAAATCAAAATCACAAAGAAAAAACTTGGGAAAAACTCTAGATAAAAATATAAATGAAGATCAAAACCAATTCACAAAGACTCTCTTTTCTTTGAATTTTTCAACCCTTTAAAGCAAATAAAGATAAAATCTTTAAGCCCAAAAACTCTTGAAAATTTGTTGGTAAAACACTTAAGAAGATAGGAAAATTTGCTCTTGAAATTCTTAATAAAAACAGCCCAAAGGGATAGGTATTTATAACCTATTCCAAAAACTAGCCGTTGGGCCAGGGACAACACAAATTTCTACTGTCGGTCGACCACCCGGTCGACCGGCCAACGGTCAGATTTCCGACCGTTGTGCCACCAGTCGACCCCCTGGTCGACGGAAGCCTAGATACAGGGAGCAGAGCTCTCCGCCCGGTCGACCGTCTGGTCGACCGGGGCCAGTTTTAGAGAGCAGAGCTCTCTGGCGGTCGACCGGGTCGGTCGATCGGCCCTCCAGCCAAATGGTCTGTGCACGTTTATGCACATCGGTCGACCGAGGCAGAAGTCGGACTGAACCCGTCAACCGACTTCTGCCTCGGTCGACCATCCGGTCGACCGGCAGAAGGCCAGGTCAAACAATATTAGGGATTAAAACTTGATCTTTTTACCTTCAATAAAATCCTATAAAATCACATAAATTTCACAAAAATAAGTTCTTTTAAGATCTTTGAAGTATAAGTATGTGTGACTAAAATTCAACACATACTATAAACAATTTGAGTCATCTTTGTGATATAGAAATTTTGCTTAAAACACAACATCTGTATTTTTTAAAACTTGAATTTTTGAAATGGAAAACCGTTTTCTCCAAAACTCATATGGATACAAAAACATGATATTGAAACAACTTTGAAGCATGTTGTATATGAATAGAATCTTATATACATAAAAGATATATATCTATGTTTTTGAAATGAAATCAAAAATCGGTTAAACCAAAAACCAAAGCCAATAATCTTTAAATGTGTGTATGAACTTGAGCATATCAATACTATCTACCTTTACACGAGATCTAAACAATCTACACTAAACAAACTGAGGTCTTCTTGTCTCCAAGCTGACTCGATCCAAAGGCGATCCAACGAGCTTGACTCCAACAGAGTGCTAGATGTGATCTTGGCGCGCGGGCTCTTGAACCAACATGTGAAAGCTCCAAAACTCCTTTGTTGAAGCTAAACACCTACTAATATCTTGGTCAATCACTGAAACTATTTAACACAAGATTATTAGTAAACTATAACTACATGAGTTAATCAATATCAAAACTTGTTACATTTTCTGCTATTCGTTACATTCCATGTGGTAGCATGCGGTACATGTACATGTATACCCCGTATTGTAAATATTTTGTATATCATAACACAGTAGTATGAGTATGTTGCATACTTCATCTACATGTTCACTTCTATCACGTCACCACTAGACCACAATATTTATTCTATAAACTAGACACGACTATACACATGACCCAATAATAACCGGCTAAGTAGTGATGGTAATAAAAGATGACATGTTTATCTATTTCTACTACTTATTATATCCTTATTATATGATATCACTAGTCCCACATTATGTATTATATATTATTATCGTGCTTGTATTATTATTGTATATATTACCACCTCCTTCATTTTACCACTCACTAGGTCGCTTTCTGACGACCCTGGGTTTGCGTGCCCAGATTGGAGATCCGAGTTACCGTATTATCAGGGAGTGTCTTGGAGTCACATCAGAGATTCCTCGTCGGGACTATTCCTAGGTATCTTGTTGCTTTATTTTCATTATCTTATTTGTCTCCATTTTTCATATCTGTTATGATCGCTGACTTCTTTCTGCAGGTATTCTTGTACTTATTTTATGCTGGAACTTAGTTATTGATGGAGGTTATTTACTGTACTGAGGCTTAGCGTACGTACGTAGGGTTTTCCGCCTTGCATATGTACGTCGCCATAACGTCCCCGTACCTGCGGGATCGGGGCATTACAAAACTAGAGTGATGGGCCTCTGGGCCAACAATCTCTCCCTTTTTGATGTTGACAAAACTCATGGAGTTATATACGCATGAATTAAAGTTAAGCTTCATAGAAGCTCCCCCTTAATTCATGCATAGCGATAAACATAAAGGTATGCAATGAATGATCAACACAAATATCCATAAATGAGGAAATAGATATAAATAAACAAATCCAAATACTTCTCCCTTTTTTGTATAAACAAAAAATATATATGCATTAAACAAGAAAATAAACATGCATATATAAAAATTCTCAAAATTCTTCTCCCCCTTTTTGTATAAAACAAGGAAATGAAATAAACTTGCATATATAAATCTCCAAATTAAATAAACATGCATATATAAATCTCCAAATTCCTCTCTCCCTTCTTGTCAAATCATCAACAAAGGGGCATGAGTAAACTGTAAAAAATTTCTCCTCCTTTTTGTCAAATCAAACATTAAAGATATATATGCTATATATATTCATGAAGGGGAGAGACGTAAAGTTAACTCCCCTGCATACATGTATTTATATGAAAAGAGATGTCTAAACCCTAACCACATAAAGAATACTATACAATACATAAAAGGAGATGCGAAGGTCCCTCTACACACGTGTAAGACATAGAGAAGAGAGGTCAAGCTCCTCAATATAAGATACACTCAACATGAATTTACATATAGAGAGATGTTAAGCCCTTGCATATAAACAATATATATCAAAACATTATGATACCAATTTATGATATCAATTGAAAATAAACAAAATTTTTAAGATACCAATTGAAAATATATTGTAAATTTTTATACCAAATAGAAAATAAAACATTGTATGTTTTGATACCAATTGAAATATATATATTGTAAATATTGATACCAATTGAAAATATTTTATAATTTTGATATCAATTAAAAGTAAAAATCAATTTTTTTTAGGCAAACACAACTCATTTCAATATAGAAACCAATTTAAAATGAAACATGATACCATTGAAAAATAACCAACTTTTTGAATAAAATATCATTTTGCAATAGAGATACCAAATAGAGAATAATACTAATTTAAGATTATTGATACCAATATTGAAAATGTTAGCATATATTAAAACAAAGTATTTTTCATCATAAAGAATGGGAGTAAGATACCAATTGAAAATAAAACCGATTAAAAAATAAAACACGAATTTTCTCCCATTTTATGAAATACTAGTAAAAATGATGCATAAGCTTGTATAAGATACCAATTGAAAAATAATTGACATTAAGAAGTAAATCATGCTTAGCATAAATATAATTTGTGCTTTAAGATGTAAAGATATAGTAAGCACAATCAAATCATATATATGTATGAAAATGTAAATACCAATTAAAATTGATACTATTTGAAATTTGAGGCATACATATATAGAAAACACAAATATGATTATACAACCATAAAAATATCAATCGTGATACCAAATGAAAATATAATGAGAATAAAGTGCATAGCTCATACGTACCACCCTTTCACGCACATGTTTAAAAAGATTTTCAATAGGGGCATACAAGGCATAGTCGCCCATCCAATCGCCCTTGAAAGGTAAGGATTTTCAAAAATAGAATTTGAAAATAATTTTAACATGTTCGAAAACTCTACCCAGTGAAGAATATGAAATAGTTGTTGGCCCGAAGGCCCATCACTCTAGTTTTGATGATGATCAACTCATCTAGTTATAGTACTAATGATCTTGTGTTTAATTTGTGACAGATTTATGATCAAGATCTTAGTAGGTGCTTAGCTTCAACAAATGATTTGAAGTCAAGTTTTAGAGCTAACACGGTTTGATCCAAGAACCATTGGATCGTGTTTGGACCAAGTCAAGAAGATGAGAAGGCTTCAAGTGAAGACTTCAAGAAGATGAAGACTTGTGTCTAGGTTTGTTTTTTAGTAAGATTATGTTTTTAGATATAATGTAAAGGATAGAGTAGTTGGTGGATTGCTCAAGTATACATATACACACACACTCTTGATAGTTTTATTTTTACAAAAGATTTTCTAAGTTAGAAAATACATGTTTGATTTTTAGTTTTCAAGTTTACATGTTTTATCCAAAACCATGTTTAGAGCTTAAAGTCAAAAACATAGATATTTCACCATGTTTGTGTAGTGGATCATATCCATACACTTTATGCTTTAAAAGAGTTTAAATATCTTGTTTTTGTATTTGGTAAAGTTTTGAAAAAACAAGTTTTGAAAAATCAAGTTTGGAAAATACTGTTTTTCATTTGAGCCAATTTTTCCAACTTACAAAAATAGTCCAAATCATTTGTAACATGCCTTGATTTTGTGCAAACATGTTTGTTTATCAAAGTATATTGGTAAAACTATTTTTGTAGATTTTTCTGTGATTTTATGGGATTTTATGTAAACCAAAAGACCAAGTTTTAAATCCCAGTTTTCTGATCTGGCTTCAGCCGATCGACCGGGCGGTCGACCGACGTGCACAGACGTGCACGCCAGTTCTGGCAGGATGGCCGGCCGACCGACCCGGTCGACCGTCCAGAGAGCTCTGCTCTCTGGAAAAGCCCCGGTCGACCTGGCGGCCGACCGGACAGAGAGACTTGCTCTCTGTATCCTGGCTTGGTCGACCGACCGGTCGACCGATGGCACAACGGTCTGAAATATGACCGTTGGCCGGTCGACCGGGAGGTCGACCGACAGGCCTGACAGACCCCAATGGCTAGTTTTTCTAGCCCTATAAATTTGGGGGTTTGGGCATTATTTTTCAACAAGATTTTTGGAGACTTTTAGAGCCAGTTTTTCGTCCCCTTACAAAAGGTTTTTCTCCACAATATTGAGAGCTAATACTTCCAATCAAAAGGGGAGTTTACCAAGAGTGTTTAAAAGTATTTCTTTGAGTTTTCCTCCACCATTTCCATCCTAGTTTTCTCACACAAACACTTGAGCAACCCATTGATTATTCATTCTATAGGAGTGTTGTAGTGAGATTGTTTTTAGGTGATCAAAGTGTTGTGATCACCAAAGACTTCTACTTTGTTCTTTGAGGAGGCGGACGTGTGTGTTCGCATTGTTTCGGGTCCTAGTAGGGACTTGGTGTTTTCAAGTTCGGGTGCGAACTTCTTTGTTTGAGGTGCGGCCTCGGCGAGACGGTGGGCTTGCGGTGTGTACGGACTAGGGAGTCCGAGAGTTGTAGGTGTTGCGGCACCGAGTGATCCGGTGGGATCGATTATAGTGAAAATCCTTCGTATGTCGAAGGCGGGGATGTAGAGCAAGCGTGCTCGAACCTCGAAACAAATCCCTTGTATTTGCGATTGCTCACTCTCTCTCTTTTTGTCTCTTGTTTATATCTTGCATGCTTAAATTGTGTTCATCTTTATATGCATGATATACATTTGTGCTTAATTGATATATATACTTGGGATTGTTTGCTAACACTTGTATTTAACCAAGAGAGCCAACGCGGCACCTCAACTCTTATCTAGGGGAATCTAGAGGAGTTTGTCCAGAGCCCTTCACGGGGAATTCAGCAACACTCTTGTGTTATACATAGTGTTTAGTTTAAATAGTTTGTTTAGGTCATAATAGTTTTTACTTCCGCATTATTTGACATTAAGTGACCATTAGATTAGCCATCACCTATTCACCCCCCGTAGGTGATCCTACAATTGGTATCAGAGCCAAGTGCTCTGAATTTGGGTCTTATAACCTAGAGTTAAAGATCCTCATTTTTAGGCTAATCACAATATTTGTACACACACCATGGACTTCATGTCACCACCCATGTTTGACATTCTTAATATCCAAATTTAGAAGGTTAAGATGTCTTTGTACCTCAAAGCCCTAGGCATTCATGTTTACCTTGCCATCATTAATGATTATTGTTTAAATGGCAAGAATCTTGAGGCTAATGCAAAAGCCCTTTATGCTTTAAAGTCTACCCTAAATGATGATTATTTATCTAGGGTTTCTAATATTGATTCGGCTTTTGTAGCTTAGAACATCATCACCTCCCTCGGCGAAAAGGATCTATATTATGCGGGGAGCGATTCGGACGTTGAAAGCAACACCTCCAACTTGTGCTATATGGTCCAAGAGGATAACCCCCTTGAGGTAACTACCGAATCCGAGGTAGAAGATGATAACATGTCATATGATGAACTAGCTTCTTTTTGTCAACAATTACTTGAGAAATATGACATGCTTAGAAAAGATAATAAATTTTTGAAAAAGAAATTTGATTGCATGCATAAAGAAAATGATTCATTTAAAAATAAGATTGCATGTTTTGAAAAAGAAAATGAAATTTTGAAAATGAAAATGTTTCCTTGCTTTCAAAATTGGATGATCTTTGTGAAGGAAACACTTGTTTGAAAATAAAATCATCTTGGTGGAAAACAAAAGGAAGTCGTTTTTCAAGAAAATAATATTTTAAAAAGAAAAATGATTGAAAAAGAACAAGAAAAAGTTTCTAAAAAGAAAAAGACTTTTGATCATGCTTTACATGCCACCACCTCTATTGATCAAATTGAAGTTAAAGTTTTGAAAAAGAAAATGGATTGTTTGAGCTCCACTTTGAGCTCATGTGCATTTAACCACACTAGATTGGAATCTATGTTTTCAAAGAAACAAGCTCTACTTTCTCATGCACATCATTCACATCATGCTTATGTTGCACGTCATGATCACACTCACACTCATAAGCATTCTAAGGTGTACAAATGTACACATTGTGACCGCAAAGGCCATTTAGCAAAATTTTGTTATGACAAGATGCATCATATTAATTTTGCTAATAAATATGTTTGGGTGCCTTATAAGACTAACCCTCAAGGACCCAAGAAAAAATGGGTACCAAAACCCCCACCTTGTGTTTTTGATATAGGTGAGGGCTCTCACACGACGTGAGAGGAATGGTGCCTTGATGGTGGATGCACATGGACTTGATGGACACATATATAGATGCATCGCTATCAAGGAGGTTTGGTGGGTCAACCACCATATTTGGAGATTTGGAACATAGTTCCCTAGTTGGTAACTATTTCTAAATTCTTAGTTTATTTACATGCTTATTCATTTTTGATATCATTTAGCATGTTCATATTTTAATTGTTTTTGTGCTTCATGTGGTAAATACTAGTTTAAATGTAGTTTTTATTAAAACTTGGATTTATACATGTACAAGTAGTGAGCAACAAATTGATTCATATATGTTTGCACTTCATGCTCATTTGTACCCACTATATGCACATGTATAGCCTAATTTTGATGATTTCCTCATTTACACTTGTTTTGTCAATTTTCATGTTTTACTTCATGTATATGTAATTTTTATTCAAATCTAATAAATATACATGTATATCCTTTTTGAGTCTCTTGCCTTCATGCAAATACCTTTAATAGACTCTTTTAAGTTTGGAATATGTATGCATATTGTTAGATTTGGATAAATCATACATATACCTTGAAGTTTATTTTTTTTAAATGAAAAATGAATTTTCATGTTTGTTTTGAGCTTTATTGATTATTTTCATGAAAATACTATTTACATGATTTTTGAACACTCATACTTTATTTGTTTTGTCATGACTTTGATTCATGAACACTTTTATGAGCCTTATCATTTTTGAGTGTCAACTCTTGTGTATTTGGTATAATTCATGAAATACATATGATTTGGTTTCATGTTTTTGAAGGATCTTTAACTAGTTTTTTAAAAATTAATTTAACTAGTTATTTATTCTTCAATGTTTATGAGATATACACATGATCCTATTATTATTTCAATTGGTATCATTGAATCGTTTCAATTGGTATCAACTTGGCTCTATTTTTTGTATATACTCATATTTTGTTTTCTTATATATGTATGTATCAATTTCAATTGGTATACTCATTTTTCATACATATATATGAGTTAATTGTGCTTGAATTAAAATTGTTTTACATGTTTAAAGCACAAAGTTGTTTATGATAAGAAAATAAAAAAAATTTTAAGAAAAATTCAAATTTTGTTTTATGAGAAAAATTCAAAATTTTTTGATTTGTATTGCCTATATGCAAGGAGAGCTTAACATCTCTTCTACATATAGATTCATGTTGAGTGTATTGTATATTGAGAAGCTTGACAACTCTTCTTTATGTGGTACACGTGCGTAGGGGGAGCTTCACATCTCCTCTTATGCATTACATAATATGTGTTATGTGAATTAGGGCTTGTCATCCCTTCTTCATGTAATGCATATGTGTAGGGAAGCTAACTTAACGTCTTCCTGTTCATGAATGTATATCGCATATAATCCTTTCTTGTTTTGTTTATGATTACCCCTCATTGGTTCCTTGTTTCGGACAAAAAGGGGGAGAAAAATTTATTTGATTTTGTTTTTACTTTAACTCCTTTGTTGATGATTGACAAAAAGGGGAGAAGTATTTGAGATATATGCATGTTTTCCTTGCTTAAGGGGGATTAGTATTTGTGTTTATGCATATATGTTTTTGTTTTGCAAATAGGAGAAAAAGAATTTTTGTTTTATGCTTGATTAGCATGTTTACTCCTGCATTTGCATACATGTTTATATGCCTCATTGCATATTTATTTTGTTTATTTGTGATGCATGAGTTAAGGGGGAGCTTCTTTGAAGCTTTACTTTAATCCATGCATATATAACTTCATGAGTTTTGTCATCATCAAAGGGGGAGATTGTTGGCCCGAAGGCCCATCACTCTAGTTTTGATGATGATCAACTCATGTAGCTATAGTACCAATGATCTTGTGTTTAATTAGTGACAGATTTATGATCAAGATCTTAGTAGGTGCTTAGCTTCAACAAAGGATTTGAAGTCAAGTTTTGGAGCTAGCACGGTTTGATCCAAGAACCATTGGATCGTGTTTGGACCAAGTCAAGAAGATGAGAAGCCTTCAAGTGAAGACTTCAAGAAGATGAAGACTTGTGTCTAAGTTTATTTTTTAGTAAGATTTTGTTTTTAGATTTAATGTAAAGGATAGAGTAGTTGGTGGATTGCTCAAGTATACATATACACACACACTCTTGATAGTTTTGTTTTTACAAAAGATTTTCTAAGTTAGAAAATACATGTTTGATTTTTGGTTTTCAAGTTTGCATGTTTTATATCCAAATCATGTTTAGAGCTTAAAGTCAAAAACATAGATATTTCACCAAGTCAAGAAGATGAGAAGGCTTCAAGTGAAGACTTCAAGAAGATGAAGACTTGTGTCTAGGTTTGTTTTTTAGTAAGATTTTGTTTTTAGATATAATGTAAAGGATAGAGTAGTTGGTGGATTGCTCAAGTATACATATACACACACACTCTTGATAGTTTTGTTTTTACAAAAGATTTTCTAAGTTAGAAAATACATGTTTGATTTTTGGTTTTCAAGTTTACATGTTTTATCCAAAACCATATTTAGAGCTTAAAGTCAAAAATATAGATATTTCACCATGTTTGTATAGTGGATCATATCCATACACTCTATGCTTTAAAAGAGTTTAAATATCTTGTTTTTGTATTTGGTAAAGTTTTGGAAAAACAAGTTTTGAAAAATCAAGTTTGGAAATACTGTTTTTCATTTGAGCCAATTTTTCCAACTTACAAAAATAGTCCAAATCATTTGTAACATGCCTTGATTTTGTGCAAGCATGTTTGTTTATCAAAGTATATTGGTAAAACTATTTTTGTAGATTTTTCTGTGATTTTATGGATTTTATGTAACCAAAAAGATCAAGTTTTAAATCCTAGTTTTCTGATCTGGCTTCAGCCGCTCGACTGGGCGGTCGACCGACGTGCACAGACGTGCACGCCAGTTCTGGCAGGATGGCCGGCAACCGACCCGGTCGACCGTCCAGAGAACTCTGCTCTCTGGAAAGGCCCCGATCGACCTGGCGGCCGACCGGACAGAGAGACTTGCTCTCTGTATCCTGGCTCGGTCGACCGACCGGTCGACCGATGGCACAAATATGATCGTTGGCCGGTCGACCGGGCGGTCGACCGACAGGCCTGACAGACCCCAACGGCTAGTTTTTCTAGCCCTATAAATTTGAGGGTTTGGGCATTGTTTTTCAACAAGATTTTTGGAGACTTTTAGAGCCAGTTTTTCCTACCCTTACAAAAGGTTTTTCTCCACAATATTGAGAGCTAATACTTCCAATCAAAAGGGGAGTTTACCAAGAGTGTTTAAAGTATTTCTTTGAGTTTTTCTCCACCATTTCCATCCTAGTTTTCTCACACAAACACTTGAGCAACCCATTGATTATTCATTCTATAGGAGTGTTGTAGTGAGATTGTTTTTAGGTGATCAAAGTGTTGTGATCACCAAAGACTTCTACTTTATTCTTTGAGGAGGCGGACGTGTGTGTTCGCATTGTTTCGGGTCCTAGTGGGGACTCGGTGTTTTCAAGTTCGGGTGCGAACTTCTTTGTTTGAGGTGCGGCCTCGGCGAGCCGGTGAGCTTGCGGTGTGTACGGACTAGGGAGTCCGAGAGTTGTAGGTGTTGCGGCACCGAGTGATCTGGTGGAATCGATTATAGTGAAAATCCTTCGTGTGTCGAAGGCGGGGATGTAGAGCAAGTGTGCTCGAACCTCGAAACAAATCCTTGTGTTTGCGATTTCTCACTCTCTCTCTTTTTGTCTCTTGTTTATATCTTGCATGCTTAAATTGTGTTCATCTTTATATGCATGATATACATTTGTGCTTAATTGATATATATACTTGGATTGTTTGCTAACACTTGTATCTAACCAAGAGAGCCAACGCAGCACCTCAACCCTTATCTAGGGAATGTAGAGGAGTTTGTCCAGAGCCCTTCACGGGGAATTCGGCAACACTCTTGTGTTATACATAGTGTTTAGTTTAAATAGTTTGTTTAGGTCATAATAGTTTTTACTTCCGCATTATTTGGCATTAAGTGACCATTAGATTAGCCATCACCTATTCACCCCCCTAGGTGATCCTACAATAGTTTTATGATAATCTTGAAAACTAGTACAAAGT
The DNA here is from genome assembly GCA_038442645.1 of Agave tequilana. Lineage (NCBI taxonomy): Eukaryota > Viridiplantae > Streptophyta > Magnoliopsida > Asparagales > Asparagaceae > Agave > Agave tequilana. The sequence goes on along the minus strand of JAVJIF010005951.1, from coordinate 2,682 downwards.
CCTTCAAATAAGGAATAAAACAAGGATATATCTATGAAAATATCAAAACTAAATAGGCTTCAATGTATATGCATGTTTTGTCTAAACTAGAAGTATGCATACATATCCAAACACAATTGAGTCCATAATAAAAATTTGCATGAAAGGCAAGTGACTCAAGGGTATACATGAGGCTAAACACATTATCATAAAAAAAAAATGTCCAAAAATCGGGAATACAAGTTGAAATACAAGAATCATCAAACTAGGCTATACTAGTACATCTAATGAGTACAAATGAGTAATTAAGCGCAAACATATAAAATCAAATGTGGCTCATAAGTTGTATAAGTATTGACACAAGTTTTAATGAAAACTACATTTAAACATGTAATCAAAACATGAAGTGCAAAACCAAACATGATTATTAAGATAAATGCACATGTTTTAGATCTATGATATACACAATAGCTAAAGTAGTGTGAGAACACAAAAGTAATAGTTCATATAAACATGGGTGTATCTCAAATACTACATATGTATATCAATAGTCTAATTACCATAACATTTTAACATAATAATCATGAAAAATATGAAAATCAATACATGCTAAAAATCAATAATCTAAAAGCATGTAACATAAATAAGGAGTTAGAGATAGTTATCAAAACCATTAGAGCTACTCTCTAAGTCTCCAAATTATGGTGATCCTCCCACCAAACTTCCCTTGAAGGTGATGCATTTAAAGTAGTGACCGTCAAGCGCAAAAGCGTCCACCATCAAGGCACCATTCTCTCACGTCAAGTGAGAGCCCACACCTATATCAAATAAAATAGGAGTGGCTTTTGGTACCCATACTTTATCAGGTCCATGGGGTTAGCACCTTTTCTAACCCAAACAAATTTATTTACAAAATTTGAAACATTTAATCTATCATAACAAAATTTGCAAAGTGGCCCTTACGTTCACAATGTGTACAAGTGTACACATGAGCATACATAGAATCATGGATGTGTGCATGATGAATATATGTATGCCATGGTTTGTGTGCATGCATAGGAGGAGCATGTTTCTTGTAAAATATGGATTCCAACCGTGTGTGGTTCATGGCACATTGGCTCAAAGTGGAGCCCAAATAATCAACACTCTTCTTTAACATACATATATCTTTTTCAATGTTAGAAGAAGAAGTGGAACATGAAACATGTTTGTTAATAGAGGATGAATCTATAGTAGCATGACAAACATGTGAATCAATATCATTGTTTAAAGAGATATTTTTCTTAGAAACCAAATCTAGCTCTTTTGAAGTTGAAGCAATTCAAAGAGTCATTTTTTAAAAAAAGATAGAACTTCATTTTTCTTCAAAACAATATCACCATCATTTTTATTTTTCAAAATTTTGTTTTTATTTAGAGTAAGGTCAAGTTGAGATTTCAATGAATCCCTTTCAATTGAGATCCCATCCCTCTCTTATAAAACAATATCAAGTTTAGAAGACAATTCTTATTTCTTCTTTTATCTTAAAAGTTTTTTTTTCAAAACTTGGTATTTTTCAAGCAAGTTTTCACAAACAATGGAAAGCTCTTCATTTAATGCATCGACGTTCATACTATCATGATCATCATTAGAAGTGCTAGCACAATCATCTAGATGAGTTTCTAAATTTACGTCAAGGGAGTCATTCCCTTAGACATGTAGCAAGCTTGATCGGATTCATCCCCACTAGATTCCTTCTCCACATATTTTGTCATTTGTAGGCGAGAGAGGTCAAAGTGTTCCATACTACAAAAGTAGAATTACAATGAGAAATCATAGACAAATATTCTTTACTTAATGTTTGCCCAAGTGCCTCTAGGACTTGTGCATTGGCCTCTATATGCTTTTTATTACCAAGATAGAATATCTTGGTAGTAGTAAGGTACACATGCAATCCTAAGGCTTTCAAATAAGCACTCATCCTAATCTTCCATACATCGATGTTAGAAATATCAAACATAGGAGGGGCAATGAAATCCATGAGTGTAAACTAGATGTGTGCAAATACAATATTAGATTAGCTAACCAAGATCTCACTCCTACATGGTTAAATCTAATATTAGGAGCGTAGGTCTGATACCAATTGTAAGTACACTTAGAGGGGAGGTGAATAGGTGTATGGCTAATCTAATGACAAATGATGTGAAAATAAAACTAATTGCAACACACTTAGTGTAACCAAAGAGTGTAGCCGAATTTCCGGTGAAGGGCTCTGGACTATCTCCTCTAAATTCCTCTAAATAAGTTGAGGTGCTATGTGAAGCTCTCTTGATTCAACACAAGAGAGGCACACAAACAATACCATGCAAATACGATATGAGCAACATGAATCAATGTAAGATATAAAGAGAAAGTTAAGAGATAGTGGATCAATCGCAAACACAAAGATATGTTTCGAGGTTCGAACCACTACTCCACGTCCCCGCCTTCACACAAAAGGATTTTCACTAATCGTCCATACACAGGACTTCCCATATAGGGAACCTCCACTAAGGATTTGGGTAATACAATTTTAAAGTACATAACTTCTCTCTCAAACAACCAACAACCTCTACACAAGAGGCAAGGCACTAAGCCACACAAGATTAACCTCACAATAGAGGGATAGGCACAAAACCAACACAATCACCTCTCACTAGAGGGACGAGGCACAAAGCCAAACAA
>JAVJIF010005950.1:0-70563 GCA_038442645.1 Agave tequilana | reverse complement strand
TGTGTAACGCCCCGATCCCAATGATACGGGGACGTCACTGCAACGCATATACGTAGGTCAGATGGTGCCCCCACGTATATACGCTAAGCCTTAAGTACAACAAGTATCAGAGTACAACACACAGCGTGGTATATTCATATGCCAACTTATAAAAGATAAATACAAAGTTATACAAGTTATGATAAGCAAAAATCACTTTACAAGTGTCCTTTATCACAACCCAAGTCCAAAATGAATCCTATACAACCAAAAATACAAAAATGCTCACGAATGGATGGAGATCCCGTGAACCAAAAGGAAGAGTCGGCACGATGAGACTAGAGCTGGTCAGCCTGCCCAGAAAGATAGGCCCGGTCCTCTGTGGAAGGCTCCACTTCGTTCCAAGCCTCAGAATCTGAATATGCAAATCCAAAGGGTCAAGACATATAATAACAAATAAAAGATAGTCAAGTGACATAAGGATCATGAATAAAGGCAATGAAGTTACAATAAATAGCAATGAATAACAAGCGATGTAAACTCAATAAGGTAAGATCATATGCAACAAATCTACAATTTACGTCTTATTATTATTACTTGTCTTACCGTGATATCTAGCTATGTGACCCAGCGTCCCAGAGCACATAGATCCATATCCTGGTGAAACAAGGTTGTTATTGGAAACAACGGTTGTATCGACGAACTATGTTTACAGTGGGTCCCGTGCATACCCGGGACCACGGCCCAGGATTGTTCCGTTGCTTGAAGACGGAACCTGCCGCAAGGCTAAACAGGAGGGACTTATGTATGCCTTGTCATGACAGTAAACAGGAAAGGGAGCAAGCACTCCCCTCGGTCCCCTGGAGTACCACAGGTAAGACCGGAGCAGTAATTGTACAATATACCTAAAACCACTGTAAACACGAACACATATCGATATTCCGCATATTTCCCCCGACCCATATGTAAGTTGGTACTTTTTATGTAAAAGTCAAGTGTATCATGCTTAGTTTTAAGAGATGGCATGATAAGTGGTGATATTTACTATTTAACATGTCATGAAACGAGTATATGCAATAATAAGTCATGAGGCATTAAGAGATACATTCATTCAGTAATAGATCATGTAGTGCCAGTATTGAAGCATGAACAAGCAAGATGTAATACACATGTAACAAGCATAAGAACCAAATTCAGAACAGAAATAACTATGACACACAGTCAGAATTAGTCGACTAGGGGTAAGGGTTAGTCGACTAATAGGGGCTTTTAGTCGACTAACAGTCTGGGTTAGTCGACTAAAACAGGGATGCAGGGAGTTGGAATTCTGTTTCAGGGAAAGTTAGTCGACTAGGGTTGTAAGGGTAGTCGACTAACAGGGAACCATTAGTCGACTAATAGATACTTAAGTCGACTAAGTTTGTTGATGCAGAAAGTTGGATTTCTGGCCCAGGGAGGATTAGTCGACTAGGGGGATTCAGGAGTCGACTAATATTGATTTCCAGAGAGTTGAGATTTATGTCCAGAAAAGATTAGTCGACTGATAATTGGGGTAAGTCGACTAATACTGTGTTTCCAGAGAAACTAAGTTTCAGCTAAGTGTTCTAGTCGACTAGCTCCTAGGGTAAGTCGACTAATAGTGGGAAAAACAGTGACAGAACAGATTTTCTGGGAGTGTGTTTGATGGTCCAACTCATGGTTTTTTGGTGACCTAGGTGTACAAGGAGTGTAGATACAAGTTTCTAGGGCTAATTCAAGTCTTGGTGAGTGAAATACTCACTTGGAACCGTTAGATCGAAGCTCTACGAGTCCGGGAAACGGGTAGTCGTCAAAGGCACCTATGAGATCCTTGGCGACGAAGTGAGCCACGATCCAAACTTCAATTCAGTTGCTTGGGCTGGAGGGAAGGTCTTGAAGTGTTCTTGGAGCTAGGGTTCAGTTTGAGAAGAAGAGGGTTTGGAGAGAGTTTTTCTCTTTTGCTTGAAGTGAAGGAGAAAAAGGTAAATTGCAAATGAAAAGCTATATATAAGATGGGGATTTTGTGAAGGAGGTGTAATAATGCAATTGAGAGGGGGGTTTTGTGTAAAAAAGGGGGTGAGGTGAGTGTCCTCTCCTTGGCCACTTGGCCGGCCATAGGAAGGAGAGAGAATGAGTGGGGTTAGGTGAAGTGTGTGAGTGGGAAATGAGGTGGAAATGAAGTGGAATTGGAATTTTGCAATAATTGAAAAAATGTCCGAAATTCAAGTATCTCGGATTGGCCTGAAAATTTTACCAAAAATCAAGAAAAATATTTGAAGACTCATGGTGAAATTAGTTTGAAGAAATACTGTATAGATTTTTAATTAAAAATCCCGGAATCAGTTATTTGCCGACTCCGAAAGAATTTTCGTAAATTTATAAAATTCTCAGAAAAAGTGTATAAGTAGGAAATATGATTCTAAGTAATAAAGTCTAAGGGACTTTCTAAAAATTCCTAACAGTTTGGGAGATAAAAATTCGGGAATCGGTCAGCGGCACTGGCCGACACCGTTTTTGAAGAAATTCATTTAATTCCAGAAAATTCCAGAAAATCTCATAAAATCTTAAACATTGGAAAATGATATTTGAAATTAAAATCGATCAAATACGGAAGGTAAATCGGAAAATACGATCGGAAGACTGAGTACGTAACTAAGTACGTATTCCGGGAGAGGGGTATTACAATCTACCCACCTTACAAAAAATTTCGTCCCCGAAATTTCATAAGGTGAAAGATAACAGGAAAAGCAACAGATAGATATGGATACAAGGAAAGATAACGGTAAAGAAGAGTAGAAGAAGAGAGTCTTACCCAATCAAGATGTGAAAGTTGAGGATAACGCTCCCGGATAGCGTCCTCACGCTCCCAAGTGGCCTCCCCTGGCGCATGCCTATTCCATGACACCAATACCAATGGAATAGCTCTGCTCTTCAGTGTCTTGACACTCCTATCCAGAATGGCCAACGGCTGCTCTTGGTATGAAAGATCCGGTTGTAGCTCCAGCTCGGAATGGTCCAGAATATGGCCGTCATCCCTGACATACTTCCTCACTGAGACACGTGGAAGACATTATGCACCCCGTCCAAAGATGGCGGTAATGCTAATCTATAGGACACATCTCCCACACGATCCAGGATCTCGAATGGGCCAATATACCTCGGACTTAGCTTCCCACGTGAACCGAACCGGATTACACCTTGGTAGGTGATATCTTCAAGAACACATGATCCCCGGTCTGGAATTCCAATGGCCTCCTCCGAGTGTCTGCCCAACTCTTCTGTCTACTCTGAGCAGCCCTGAGATGATTTCTGATAACCCTGACTTTCTCTGTCGCCTGCATCAGGATCTCTGGTCCCAAAAGACTCCTCTCACCGACTTCATCCCAACAAATCGGTGATCGGCACTTCCTACCATACAATGCCTCAAAGGGTGCCATCTTAATACTTGCCTGATAGCTGTTGTTATATGAAAACTCAGCCAAGTGAAGATGATCTTCCCACGATCCTCCGAAGTCAATCATGCAAGCCCTCAACATATCTTCAAGGATCTGGATAGTCCTCTCAGATTGTCCGTCTGTCTGAGGATGGTATGAAGTACTGAATTTCAGACGAGTTCCCAGACTTTCTTGGAGACTCTCCCAGAAATGAGATCTGAATCTGGTGTCTCTATCTGACACAATACTGACTGGAACTCCATGCAGACGAACCACCTCCTTCATATACTTATCTGCCAAAACCTCTGTCGACTGGCCTACCCTGAATGGTATGAAGTGAGCTGACTTGGTGAGGCGATCAACTATCACCCACACCGCATTATTACCTTTGGGACTCCGAGGCAATGCCGTCACAAAATCCATGGTGATGTGCTCCCACTTCCATTCGGGTATCGGCAAAGGTTGAAGAAGTCCAGCTGATCTCTGATGCTCGATCTTATCTGCTGGCAAACCAAGCACTTGGCAACAAACTGGGCTATCTCTCTCTTCATAGCATTCCACCAAAAGTGCTTCTTCAGGTCCTGATACATCTTGTTTCCTCCGGGATGTATGGAATAAGCTGAACTGTGTGCTTCCTCCAAAATCTTCTGTCTGACTTCTCCCTGGGGAACACAAAGTCTATCCCCAAATACAATGCACCATCTGGATGGATACAGATATCAGTCCTCAAACCAGCCTCCACCTGAGCTCTGAATGTCTGTAATCTGGGGTCCTCTTTCTGAGCTCCCTTGATCTCCTCTATCAATGATGACTGGATCTGTAAAACCATGAACTGCCCGGCCTTATCACCTCCTTGCACCAACATCAAATCCAATCTGATGAATTCTCGAATCAATTCCTCTGCTGAGTAAGGTGGACTAGCACTCTGTTCTCTGGCATCCTGCTCAGTGCATCTGGAACGGTATTGACTTTGCCTGGATGATACTGCAAGTCAATATCGTAGTCCGCCATAAGCTCCAACCACCTCCTCTGCCTCATATTCAACTCCTTCTGCGAGAAAATATACTTGAGGCTCTTGTGATCTGTGTATATCAACACTTTGTCTCCCAGAAGGTAGTGTCTCCAGATCTTTAAAGCAAATATCACAGCTGCCAACTCCAAGTCATGAGTTGGGTAATTCCTCTCATGAGGCTTCAATTGTCTAGATGCATATGCTATAACATGATCATGTTGCATAAGCACACACCCAGGCCTTTACCTGATGCATCACAGAAAATGACCATCCCTCCTCTTCCTGAAGGAGTCCTCAAGATTGGAGCTGTGATAAGCCTCTGCTTCAACTGCTCAAATGCTGCATCACATTCTTCTGTCCATATGTATCTCTCCCCTTTTCTGGTGAGCCTGGTCAACGGAGCTGCAAGTCTAGAGAAATCCTGTACAAAGCGCCTGTAATATCCGGCTAGTCCAAGAAAGCTCTTTATCTCAGTCACCGTCTTCGAACTGGCCAATTCTGCACTGCCTGGACTTTGCTGGGATCCACTGAAATTCCTTCTGCTGAAATTATGTGTCCAAGGAAAGCTATGCTGTCCAACCAGAATTCACACTTGCTCCTCTGGCATGAAGCTGCTCCTGCTGAAGAGTCTGCAACACAATCCTCAAGTGCTCGGCATGCTCCTTATCATTCCTTGAATAGATCAGGATGTCATCTATAAATACAACTACAAACTGATCCAGGTAAGGAGAGAACACTCGATTCATCAAGTCCATGAAAACTGCAGGGGCATTTGTGACTCCGAAAGGCATAACCAGAAATTCATAGTGGCCATATCGGGTCCTAAATGCCGTCTTCGGAACATCCTCCTTCCTCAACCTCAGCTGATGGTAACCCGACTGCAAATCTACCTTAGAAAATACACGGGCTCCATGAAGCTGATCAAACAAGTCATCAATCCGGGGCAAGGGATACTTGTTCTTGATGGTGACCTTGTTCAACTCCCTATAATCAATACAAAGCCTCTTACCACCATCCTTCTTATTTGCCAAGAGCACTGGAGCTCCCCATGGTGAAGTGCTTGGCCGAATCAACCCCTTGTCCGAATACTCCTGCAGTTGCTTCTTCAAGATCTCCAACTCTGTCGGTGCCATCCTGTACGGAGCCTTGGATATAGGAGCTGCTCCTGGAATTGTATCAATGGAAACTCAATTATCCTCTCCGGTGGAAACCCTGAGACCTCAGCAAAGACTTCTGGAAACTCATCCCACACTGGCACTCCCTTCAGAACCTCCGAAGTGGTCATCTGAATCTCCTTCTTAGCAGGCTTCACCTCTCCACTAAACTGGAACTCCGGCTGATGAGGGGTTCTGAAATTGATCCTCCTCCCTCTACAGTCGATCACTGCATAGTACTGACTGAGCCAGGTCATGCCTAAGATTACGTCGTACCCTTTGGTGTCTAGTACGAGCATGTCTATGGCCAAGATCTTCCCACAAAGCTCCACTGGACAGTCAGCACAAACTCTAGAAGATACAACTACCCCATTCCCTGTACTTATCTCCCATTTGCGGTCTAAAGCCTTAACAGGTATAGAATGTAAAGCCACAAAATGATCGGAGATATAACAGTGGATGCACCTGAATCGAAGAGAGCGAGAACAGGTATTGAATGAACTCTGATGTTACCTGAAATCACTTCCTCAGAAGCCTCAGCCTCCTCTGCTGTCAGGTTGTAGGCCTGACCTCTGCCACGCCCTGCTGCTGTCCGGGCTCCTCTCTGCACTGGGCGAGCAACATGCGGTGGAGGAAGGGGAAGGGCTCTCCTCATCACTGGTCCCTGATGCCTCTGCCCAACTGGCCCTGGTAGTACCCTCTGCACATTCTGCCCCTGAGGTGCCGGCAAGGTTTGGTTAGCAAATCCCATCCTCCTGTGCGGACAGGTCTCTACGGCATGGTCTCGTGCTCCACACACCAAACACCATCCGTTTGCCCTCCGGCAATTCTGCTGGGAGTGTCCTGGCTTCTGGCAGAAATTGCAGATAAGACCTGGTCGAGCCACCTGGTAAGGAACTGCCCTGAATGGTTGCCTGGCCTGGACCTTCGCTGCTCTGGATGGTCCTCCTCTGCCCACCGGTACAAACGGCCTCTTCATGGCCTGGTCCTTCCTCTGATCTCCTTGCTTCTTCTCAAACCACGCTCCACCTCTCGAGCGCTGGTGAGAACTTCTGCATAGGTCTTCAGATGATGGGGCATTAGGAACATCTGAATGTCCATTTGCAGACCTTGCTGGAACCGGCTTGCCCTCTGCTCCTCATCCGTCACCATGTATGGGGCGAAACGACTCAGCCTGAGAAATTCTGCAGCATACTCATCTACGGATCTATCCCCCTGTTGAAGCCTGATGAACTGCTCCTCCATGTCCTTCTGAGCAGTGGCGGGGAAGAAACGACTGTAGAAGCTCTTGGAGAACGTATCCCAAGAGATAGGTTCTCCAAGCGAGCTTCCTCTGCAAGCCACCAAGTCCTGGCTATGTCCTTCAGCTGGATCTTGGCAACCTCCACTTGGTTCTCCTTAGGCACCCTGGCGGCGTTCAGCAGATCGGTGGTGTCTGTTAACCACTGTTCAGCCTCCAATGGCCTCTCGACTCCCGTGAATACGCCGGCTGTAGCCGTCGGAAGTCTGAGATGTTCCCCGGCTTCTGCTCCTTCGGGGCTGCCAACTCCTGCCTGAGGAGCTCAGTCTGCTGATGCTGATTCTCCATCTGCTGTTGCTGGTTTCCCAGCATAGTCTGAATGATCCTCAGGATATCAGCACCCTCTCCTCCTACGGGTCCATTCGGTACTTGCCCGACATTGTTGCGACCCGAACGTCTCTCCATACCGAAAGGGATAAGATCTGGAATTGGAAACAAAGGGAAGGAGTTTAGGATACGAGGAATGAATCAAGGACGAAGTCAAGAAGGACTATATAACTTTGTACATTGTAGTTGGCATTAGCAAATCACTAGAATTTGCCACTTGGTTGTACTTTTAGGTTTGAGAGCCTAGGCTCTGATACCAACCTGTAACGCCCCGATCCCAATGATACGGGGACGTCACTGCAACGCATATACGTAGGTCAGATGGTGCCCCCACGTATATACGCTAAGCCTTAAGTACAACAAGTATCAGAGTACAACACACAGCGTGGTATATTCATATGCCAACTTACAAAAGATAAATACAAAGTTATACAAGTTATGATAAGCAAAAATCACTTTACAAGTGTCTTTATCACAACCCAAGTCCAAAATGAATCCTATACAAACAAAAATACAAAAATGCTCACGAAATGGATGGAGATCCCGTGAACCAAAAGGAAGAGTCGGCACGATGAGACTAGAGCTGGTCAGCCTGCCCAGAAAGATAGGCCCGGTCCTCTGTGGAAGGCTCCACTTCGTTCCAAGCCTCAGAATCTGAATATGCAAATCCAAAGGGTCAAGACATATAATAACAAATAAAAGATAGTCAAGTGACATAAGGATCATGAATAAAGGCAATGAAGTTACAATAAATAGCAATGAATAACAAGCGATGTAAACTCAATAAGGTAAGATCATATGCAACAAATCTACAATTTACGTCTTATTATTATTACTTGTCTTACCGTGATATCTAGCTATGTGACCCAGCGTCCCAGAGCACATAGATCCATATCCTGGTGAAACAAGGTTGTTATTGGAAACAGCGGTTGTATCGACGAACTATGTTTACAGTGGGTCCCGTGCATACCCGGGACCACGGCCCAGGATTGTTCCGTTGCTTGAAGACGGAACCTGCCGCAAGGCTAAACAGGAGGGACTTATGTATGCCCTTGTCATGACAGTAAACAGGAAAGGGAGCAAGCACTCCCCTCGGTCCCCTGGAGTACCACAGGTAAGACCGGAGCAGTAATTGTACAATATACCTAAAACCACTGTAAACACGAACACATATCGATATTCCGCATATTTCCCCCGACCCATATGTAAGTTGGTACTTTTTATGTAAAAGTCAAGTGTATCATGCTTAGTTTTAAGAGATGGCATGATAAGTGGTGATATTACTATTTAACATGTCATGAAACGAGTATATGCAATAATAAGTCATGAGGCATTAAGAGATACATTCATTCAGTAATAGATCATGTAGTGCCAGTATTGAAGCATGAACAAGCAAGATGTAATACACATGTAACAAGCATAAGAACCAAATTCAGAACAGAAATTAACTATGACACACAGTCAGAATTAGTCGACTAGGGGTAAGGGTTAGTCGACTAATAGGGGCTTTTAGTCGACTAACAGTCTGGGTTAGTCGACTAAAACAGGGATGCAGGGAGTTGGAATTCTGTTTCAGGGAAAGTTAGTCGACTAGGGTTGTAAGGGTAGTCGACTAACAGGGAACCATTAGTCGACTAATAGATACTTAAGTCGACTAAGTTTGTTGATGCAGAAAGTTAGATTTCTGGCCCAGGGAGGATTAGTCGACTAGGGGGATTCAGGAGTCGACTAATATTGATTTCCAGAGAGTTGAGATTTATGTCCAGAAAAGATTAGTCGACTGATAATTGGGGTAAGTCGACTAATACTGTGTTTTCCAGAGAAACTAAGTTTCAGCTAAGTGTTCTAGTCGACTAGCTCCTAGGGTAAGTCGACTAATAGTGGGAAAAACAGTGACAGAACAGATTTTCTGGGAGTGTGTTTGATGGTCCAACTCATGGTTTTTGGTGACCTAGGTGTACAAGGAGTGTAGATACAAGTGTTCTAGGGCTAATTCAAGTCTTGGTGAGTGAAATACTCACTTGGAACCGTTAGATCGAAGCTCTACGAGTCCGGGAAACGGGTAGTCGTCAAAGGCACCTATGAGATCCTGGCGACGAAGTGAGCCACGATCCAAACTTCAATTCAGTTGCTTGGGCTGGAGGGAAAGGTCTTGAAGTGTTCTTGGAGCTAGGGTTCAGTTTGAGAAGAAGAGGGTTTGGGAGAGAGTTTTCTCTTTTGCTTGAAGTGAAGGAGAAAAAGGTAAATTGCAAATGAAAAGCTATATATAAGATGGGGATTTTGTGAAGGAGGTGTAATAATGCAATTGAGAGGGGGGTTTTGTGTAAAAAAGGGGGTGAGGTGAGTGTCCTCTCCTTGGCCACTTGGCCGGCCATAGGAAGGAGAGAGAGTGAGTGGGGTTAGGTGAAGTGTGTGAGTGGGAAATGAGGTGGAAATGAAGTGGAATTGGAATTTTGCAATAATTGAAAAAATGTCCGAAATTCAAGTATCTCGGATTGGCCTGAAAATTTTACCAAAAATCAAGAAAAATATTTGAAGACTCATGGTGAAATAGTTTGAAGAAATACTGTATAGATTTTTAATTAAAATCTCGGAATCAGTTATTTGCCGACTCCGAAAGAATTTTCGTAAATTTATAAAATTCTCAGAAAAAGTGTATAAGTAGGAAATATGATTCTAAGTAATAAAGTCTAAGGGACTTTCTAAAAATTCCTAACAGTTTGGGGAGAAAAATTCGGGAATCGGTCAGCGGCACTGGCCGACACCGTTTTTGAAGAAATTCATTTTAATTCCAGAAAATTCCAGAAAATCTCATAAAATCTTAAACATTGGAAAATGATATTTGAAATTAAAATCGGTCAAATACGGAAGGTAAATCAGAAAATACGATCGGAAGACTGAGTACGTAACTAAGTACGTATTCCGGGAGAGGGGTATTACAAGGTGATAACAGGTAATATCAGAGTGCATTCTCAACCTGTTTTAGCCCTCTTCGATTCCGGTGCTTCGCATTGTTTATCTCAGATCATTTTGTGGCATTGCATTCTATACCTGTTAAAGTGTTAGACCACAAAGGGAGATTAGTACCGGGAATGGAGTAGTCATGTCTTCTAGGGTTTGTGCTGATTGTCCAGTGGAACTTTGTGATAAGACCTTGGCCATAGATATGCTCGTGCTAGACACTAAAGGGTACGACGTAATCTTAGGCATGACCTGGCTCAGCCAGTACCATGCAGTCATTGACTGCAGGGAGAAGAAGATTATTTTCAGGATTCCCCGTCAACCGGAATTTCAATTTTGTGGTGAGGTGAAGTCTACCAAGAGAAAGACTCGGTTGACTACTTCAGAGGTTCAGAAAGGAGTACCGGTGTGGATGAATTTCCAGGAGTGTTTGTTGAGATCTCAGGACTGCCACCAAAAAGGGTAATCGAGTTCTCAATTGATACTGTGCCTGGGACAGCTCCTATATCTAAGGCTCCGTACAGGATGGCACCGACGGAGCTAGAGATTCTGAAGAAGCAGCTGCAGGAGTACTCTGATAAGGGATTGATCGGCCAAGTGCTTCACCATGGGGAGCTCCAGTGCTATTGGCGAACAAGAAGGATGGTGGTAAGAGACTTTGTATTGATTACAGGGAATTGAACAAGGTTACTATCAAGAACAAGTATCCCTTGCCCAGGATTGATGATTTGTTTGATCAGCTTCATGGAGCCCGTGTATTTTCTAAGTTAGATTTGCAGTCGGGTTACCATCAGCTGAGGGTGAAGAAGGAGGATATTCCGAAGACGGCATTCAGGACCCGATATGGCCACTATGAGTTTCTAGTTATGCCTTCGGAGTCACAAATGCCCCTGCAGTTTTCATGGGCTTGATGAACCGAGTGTTCTCTCCTTACCTGGATCAGTTTGTAGTTGTATTTATAGATGACATTCTGATCTATTCAAAGAATTACAAGGAGCATGCAGAACACTTGAGGATTGTGTTGCAGACCCTCCAGCAGGAGCAGCTTCATGCCAAGAGGAGCAAGTGTGACTTCTGGTTGGACAGTATAGCCTTCCTTGGGCACGTTGTTTCAGCAGAAGGAATCTCGGTGGATCCCAGCAAAGTCCAAGCAGTGAAGAATTGGCCTATTCCGGAGACGGTGACTGAGATTAAGAGTTTTCTTGGGCTAGCCGGATATTACAGGCGCTTTGTCCAGGATTTCTCTAGGATTGTAGCTCCGTTGACCAAGCTCACCCGGAAAGGAGAGAGGTACATATGGACAGAAGAATGTGCTTTGGCATTTGAGCAGTTGAAGCAGAGACTCATTTCAGCTCCGATCTTGAAGACTCCCTCAGGGAGAGGAGGGATGGTCATATTCAGTGATGCATCAGGGAAAGGCCTGGGGTGTGTGCTTATGCAACATGATCATGTTATAGCATATGCATCTAGGCAACTGAAGCCTCATGAGCGGAACTACCCAACTCATGACTTGGAGCTAGCAGCTGTTATATTTGCTTTGAAGATTTGGAGGCATTATCTTCTGGGAGATAAGGTGTTGATATACACGGATCACAAGAGTCTCAAGTATATTTTCTCACAGAAGGAGTTGAACATGAGGCAGAGGCGGTGGCTGGAGCTGATGGCGGACTATGATATTGACTTGCAATACCATCCAGGCAAGGTCAATACAGTACCGGATGCACTGAGCAGGATGCCAGAGAATAGGGTGCTTGTCCAAATCACTCAGCAGAAGGAGTTGATTCAGGACATTATCAGATTGGACTTGATGTTGGTTCGAGGAGCTGAGGAGGCAGGACAGCTCATGGCTTTGCAGATTCAGTCAACATTAATAGATGAGATCAAGGAAGCTCAGAAGGAAGATCCCAGATTGCAGCAGTTCCGAGCTCAGGTAGAGGCTGGATTGAGGACTGATATCAGTATTCATCCGGATGGTGCCTTATATTTTGGTAGCAGACTTTGTGTTCCCAAGGAGAGGTTCGGCAGAAGATTTTGGCAGAGGCTCACAGTTCAGCATATTCCATACACCCAGGGGGAAACAAGATGTATCAGGACTTGAAGAAGCAGTTTTGGGGAATGCTATGAAGAGGGAGATAGCCCAGTTTGTTGCCAAGTGCTTGGTTTGTCAACAGATAAAGATTGAGCATCAGAGGACGGCGGGACTTCTGCAACCTTTACCGATTCCCGAGTGGAAGTGGGAGCACATTACCATGGATTTTGTTACGGCATTGCCTCGAAGTCCTAAAGGTAATAATGCTGTGTGGATAATCATTGACCGTCTCACCAAGTCAGCTCACTTTATACCATTCAGGGTGGGACAGTCAACAGAGGTCTTGGCAGACAAGTACTTGAAGGAGATAGTTCGTCTACATGGAGTTCCTGTTAGTATTGTATCAGACCGAGACACCAGATTCAGATCTCATTTCTGGGAGAGTCTCCAAGAAAGTCTAGGGACTCGTCTGAAATTCAGTACATCATATCATCCTCAGACAGACGGACAATCTGAGAGGACTATCCAGATTCTTGAGGATATGTTGAGGGCCTGCATGATTGAATTCCAGGGATCATGGGAAGACCATCTTCACTTGGCGGAGTTTTCTTATAATAACAGTTATCAAGCAAGTATCAAGATGGCACCATTTGAAGCATTGTATGGGAGGAAGTGTAGGTCTCCGATTTGTTGG
Organism: Agave tequilana; assembly: GCA_038442645.1. Lineage (NCBI taxonomy): Eukaryota > Viridiplantae > Streptophyta > Magnoliopsida > Asparagales > Asparagaceae > Agave > Agave tequilana. The sequence goes on along the minus strand of JAVJIF010005950.1, from coordinate 57,655 downwards.
GATGAAGTCGGTGAGAGGAGACTTTTGGGGCCAGAGATTCTGATTCAGACCACAGAGAAAGTCAGAATCATCAGGGATCATCTCAGGACAGCTCAGAGTCGGCAGAAGAGTTGGGCTGACACTCGGAGAAGGCCATTGGAATTCCAGGTTGGAGATCATGTATTCTTGAGGATATCACCTACCAAGGGAGTAATCCGGTTCGGTGTTCGTGGAAAGTTAAGTCCAAGATATATCGGCCCATTTGAGATTTTGGATCGAGTGGGAGATGTGTCTTATAGATTGGCATTACCGCCATCTTTGGACGGAGTTCACAATGTTTTCCACGTATCACAGTTGAGGAAGTATGTGAAAGATGATAGCCATATCCTGGATCACTCTGAACTGGAACTACAACCGGATTTATCATACCAAGAGCAGCCGATGGCCATTCTGGATAGGAGTGTCAAGACACTGAAGAACAAAGCTATTCCATTAGTGTTGGTGTCTTGGAACAGGCATGCACCAGGAGAGGCCACGTGGGAGCGAGAAGATGTCATCCGTGAGCGTTACCCTCATCTCTTCATAACTTGATTGGTAAGACTCTTCCTTCTTATTCCGATTCTTGTTCTTATCCTTATTCTTATCTACCGTTATCTTCCTTCTTGTCCTTATTTATCTGTTCCCTTTCACTTTACGAAATTTCGAGGACGAAATTTTGTAAGGTGGGTAGATTGTAATACCCCGCTCCCGGAATACGTACTTAGTTGTGTATTCAGTTTCCCTATCGTAATTTTTCCGAATTACTTCCTGTATTCGACCGATTTCAGTTCCAAATGTCATTTTCCTGTACTTTGGATTTTATATGATTTTCCGGAATTTTCCTGAAATTAATTAAATATTTTCAAAACCGGTGTCGACCAGTGCCGCTGATCGATTCTCAGATTTTTATCTTGTAAACAGTTAGGAATTTCTAGAAGATCCTTTAGACATTATTTCTTAGAATCATATTTTCTATCTAAATACTTTTTCTGAGAATTTTATGAATTTATGAAAATTCCAACGGAGTCGGTAGATAACTGATTCCGGGATTTTTAATTTTAAAACTGTAAATTATTTCTTCAAACGAATTGCACCATGAGCCTTCAAATATTATTCTTGATTTTTGGTAAAATTTTCAGGTCATTCCGAGATACTTGAATTTCGGACATTTTTTCAATAATTGCAAAATTCCACAATTTCCACCTCATTTCCCACCCACTTTCCATCTAATCCCACTCATTCTCTCTCTCTCCCATAGCCGGCCAAGTGGCCAGGTGAGGGACACCTCACCCCTCCTTTTTGCAAGAAAACCCCTCACTTCTATCTTAATTCCAACCCCTTTACAAAATCTCCAATCCTATAAATACATTTTCCTTTACACTTTAATCCTTTTCTTCCTCATTTCAACACAAGAGAGAAGAACTCTCACCAACCCTCTTCTTCCTCAACCACAACCCTAGCTCCAAGAACTCCCCAAGCTCTTCACCTCCAGCTCAAGTCACTTCTTTGGAGCTTGGATCGTAGCTCTCTCCGTCGCCAAGGGTCACTTGGGGGCTATTCGTCGTCAACAACCCTTTCAAGCTCACAAAGCTTCAATCAAACGGTTCCAAGTGAGTATTTCACTCACCAAGACTTGAATTAGCCCTAGAACACTTGTATCTACACCTCTTGTACACCTAGGTCACCAAAAACCATGAATTGAACCATCAAACACAATTTCCAGAAAATCTATTCTGTCACTGTTTTTCCCACGATTAGTCGACTTACCCTAGGAGCTAGTCGACTAGAACACTTAGCTGAAACTTAGCTTTTCTGGAAAACACAGTATTAGTCGACTTACCCCAAATATCAGTCGACTAATCTTTTCTGGACCTAAATCTCAACTCTCTGGAAATCCCTATTAGTCGACTCCTGAATCCTCCTAGTCGACTAATCCTCCCTGGACCAGAAATCCAACTTTCTGTATCGACAGACTTAGTCGACTTAAATATCTGTTAGTCGACTGGAGACCCCTATTAGTCGACTAACCCTTACCCCTAGTCGACTAATTCTGACTGTGTGTCATAGTTAATTTCTGTTCTGAATTTGGTTCTTATACTTGTTATATGTGTCTTATATCTTGCTTGTTCATGCTTCAATACTGGCTCTACATGACCTATTACTGGATGGATGTATCTCTTGTTATCTCATGACTTATTATTGCATATACTCGTTTCATGACATGTTAAATAGTAATATCACCACTTATCATGCCATCTCTTAAAACTAAGCATGATACACTTGACTTTTACATAAAAAGCACCAACTTACATATGGGTCGGGGGAAATATGCGGATATCGATACGTGTTCGTGTTTACAGTGGTAGTAGGTATATTGTACAATCATATTCCGGTCTAACCTGCGGTACACCAGGGGACGAGGGGAGTGCTTGCTCCCTATTCCTGAATCAGTCATGACTAAGGGCATACATAAGACCCTCCTGAATAGCCTAGCGGCTGGCTTCCGTCACCAAGCAACGGAACAATCCTGGACCGTTATCCCGGGCATGTACGGGGTCCACTGTAAACATAGTTCGTCGATACCCCTGCTGTTTCCAATAACAACCTTGAGTTACTAGGATATGGATCTATGTGCGCTGGGACGCTGGGTCACATAGCTAGATATCACAGTAAAGCAAGTAATAATAATAATAGACTAGAGCTATGCATTCATTCCTTTCTGACTTCAGTTATATATGCTTTCCTTACCTGTTGGTTTATATTCATTAGACCGTTCCAGTTTTCTTTATTCATGTATCCTAGCCATTTGGCCATATATATTGTTTATCGTTATATGTCTTGATCCCTTGGATTTGCATATTCAGATTCCGAGGCTTGGGTCGAAGTGGAGCCATCCACCGAAGATCAGGCTTTCTTTAGTGAGCAGGCAGATTAGTTCCGGTCCTCGTGCCAGACTTACCTTTTGACTCACGAGATCTTCTTTCCACTTGTGAGCTTTTTGTATACATATTTGTATATATCCCTTTTGGACTTGGTTATGATGTAATGCACATGTATCGTGTAATACTTTATAATATCTTGTGATGGCTTTGTATGTGTGTATCTTGAGTTGGCATATATATATGGATATCACGCCTTATCGTGTACTCTGATCCTTATTGTACTTTTATGCTTAGCGTATATACGTGGGGGCACCTTTTGACCAACGTATATACGTCACAGTGACGTCCCCGTATCTGTGGAATCGGGGCGTTACATAACATGTCAGTGTCAGTGATACACATATCATTTCCCATATCATGTATAAAAGCAGGATAACGGTCGTTAGACATGAAACATGAAATATCATAATGATAAAATAGATGCATGATAAAATAACTGTACTCGCCTCAATACCGGAAAACGCGAGAAACCCCGAAACACCGGAAATCCGAGCACAACACCAATCCATATATTAAAATATATTATTTATTGTTTTTAGAGAGAGAAAGAGGAGAGAGAAGGAGTGGTTTAGAGAGAGAAAGTCTAGAGAGAGAAAGTGGGATTTCTAGAGAGAGTCTAGAGGGAGATTCCTAGAGAGAGAAAATCTAGATTGAGAAAGTGAGATTTTTAGAGAGAGAAAACTTAGAGAGAGAAAGAGTGATTTTAGAGAGAAACTAGAGAGAGGCTAGAGAGAGACTAGAGAGAGAAAGCCTAGAGAGAGAAAGTGTAGAGAGGGGACATCTAGAGAGGGGATGAGAGAGAAAGAGAGAGGGGGAGAGAGAAAATCTGGAGAGAGAGAGAGAGCTTGCAGTGAGAGAGAATGAGGGAGAGAGATGAGGGAGAAGAGAGAGAGAGAGAACAGGAGAGAGAGATAGAGCAGGAGAGAGAGAGGAAGAACAGGGGAGTGAGAGAGAGATAACAGAGAGAGAGAACAAGCAGAGAGAAAGAGAGAGAGAGATTAAGGGGGCAGAGGGCTGCTGCCCCCCCTCTCAGTACAGGGGCCGCCGGCGGCGGTCCTGGCCGCCGGCACGCCCAACAGAGAAGGAGAGAGGGGAGGCCGCGCCTCCCCTCCACACGAAGTGGCCGCCGGCGGCTGTCCGGGCCGCCGGCGTGCCCAATCAGAGGGAGAGAGGGGAGGCTGCGCCTCCCCTCCACAGACAGGGGCCGCCGGCGGCGATCCTGGCCGCCGGCGTGCTCAACAGAGAGGGAGAGAGAGGGGAGTGAAGGGGAGAAGAGAGGAGGAGGGGGCTGCTCACGCAGCCCCTTGATCCAGAGGGGGGGCCCACGGCCCCGTGGGCCCAGGGTCCACCTGGCCGGCCTCTGCCGGCCAGGAAGCCGGCCGGCGGCGGCCCTGGCCGCCGGCGGCTCTCAACAGGGGAGGGAAAGAGAGAAAGGGGGGCGGGGGAAAGAGAGAAAGGGGGGCTGCCGCCCCCTTCCTCACACCAGCCCAGGCCAGCCTGGGCTGGTCCGCTGATGCCCCCTGGCTGCGGCCAGGGGGGGCGCAGCGCCCTGCGCCGGCCGCCGTGGCCGGCGCAGGCCGGGGTGGCCTCCGGCCACCCCCAAAAGAGAGGGGAAAAGGAGGGGCTCCACCCCTCCTCCGCCCACGCACAGGGGGCCAGCAGGCCCCCTGGCCGCGCCCCGCCGCCGGCGACGCGCCGGCGGCGCTCTGCCCTCGCCGGGGCGCCGGATCTGAAGGAGGCGGCGGTTGTCGTCGGGCGCCAGGGGAGGAAGGAGAAAAAGAAAAAAGAAGAAGGAAAAGAAAAATAAAAAGAAAAGAAAGGAAAAGAATTTATTGGAAAAGGAAATGATAAGTTTATTTAAAAAAAGGGGGATTTTGATGTGATGGGAGAGGAGTTGGTGGATGATGTGATTGGGGGAGTGGGGTGAGTCAGTTTGACTTTTGGGGGGAAAGGGAAAAGAATTGGAGAAGAGAAAAAGGAAAATTTTAATATTATTATAATAGGGTAAAAATTCGACTGTTTCAGAATCGTTCCGAAAAATTCTCAAAAATAGAAAATAATATTTTAAGATGATCGGTGAAATCGTATTCAAGAAATTCAATATAGATTTCAAATTAAAAATCCTGGAATCTTCCGGCGGTACCGGTCGACACCAAAACCGGTGGATTTTCGATAAATTCTAAAAAATCTCGAAAAATGAATTTAAATAGAAAATGATATTCTAAGATGTAACGTGAAAGCCGTTTTGAAAATTCAACTCCATTTGAAAACTAAAAATCCGAGAATCAGTCAGCGATACCGACCGACACCGATTTGGAGATTTTGCAAATAATTCTGAAAAATTTCAGAAAATCATGAAAAATCTAAAATATTGGAAAACAATGTTTAAAACTAAAATCGATCAAATCGGATTAGCAGAAAGGCCAAATCAAGCGAAGCACTAGGTTCGGGCCCCCGGTTCAGACTAGGGCCGACTCCGAGTCCACGAACCCAAATCCAATACAAAACGATCACACTAATAATCATAAAACAAAAACAAATATAAGATAAATCAAAGAAATATGTTAGAAAATCAGAATACGTATCTACGTACGTATTCCAGGAACGGGGTGTTACATTCCATCCACCTTACAAAAATTTCGTCCTCAAAATTTCGATAAGGGGAGGATGAACACAGAAAGAAATAGGAATGAGGATTTATACCAATCAAGATATGAGTAACTGAGGATGATTCCCACCAATTGGCTGAATGATAAACCCAGGACTGAGACATCTCTGCACTACTGCCATATATATCCTCTGACGGTGCCATAATAATCTGACCTGATGCCTGCTCTTTCGGACTGCGAAGTAAAGCTGATAGAATCCCTAGAAATCCATAGTGCTGAAATCCATAATATAAAATCTCTGGAAATCCATAGAAATCCATAATATAATATAAAGTCCCGCATGGCATGAAGTTGTCCTTAACAAAGAATCTATAGTAGAATTACCGATACTGCATACACACTATTTCTCCATAATGTCGAAGATAAAGAAAATCCCGATAATACTGAGCATGAATCAAGAAGACCAATAATTAAGAATTCCTGAATACTGGGCATTGCAATCTCTGAAAGGCATAACCGAGAATATAGAATAGCCATAAAGAATTCTGAATACTGACTTCTGAATGACAACCTGACTGCACATGAAACATTAAAGAATACCCAATCTCTGCAAGGTTGGCCGAATGGATCGTTCATACGGATCACGACAATAGCTCAGATACAGCGAGAAAATCCTGTCCAACAGATCCATGAAAACATACAAGGCAGAAGAAGTCCGAGGAACGGCTAGAGTGCTAAGCACTGAAGGGACTAGCCACGGACGGAACCAAGCCTAGGTGTGACCATCGCGTAACACATCTCAGGCGTTAAGCATTAGGGTGCAGCGGAGCTAACGCTCTGCGAGGCTCGCACTCGGTGGAGCTCACGCAGCGAAGCCAGCGCGTAACACAACGCTAAATGCTAAGCACCAGGGTGCAGCGAAGCCCACACCTGGTTAGGTCCACGAGTGGCTAGAACACAACCCTCGCTTGGCGAGGCTAGCGAGGTCCGTAGTCCATCAAATCCATAAAAACTGCGAGAAGTTGGTGGCTCTGAGAACACGATCAAGAATCACAATAACCGAAATGAGTCCCGAATGCTGTCTCCATAACTCTGTCTGGCTGAAACCCTAAATCTGAAATACTGTTCCATACCGATGTTCCTCATGTAATGATACGGTCCGTCTGATTCCCGTGATATATCCATAAGTACAAGAATAGAATAAGAGGCCGAAGAACCATCCAATATAAGACCAGGTGATGCACCAGAGTTAAGAATACCAGAACATAATGATAGCGAACCACATCTGTCTTGCTGCTACCCTACCAGTTTATTCACATCTTGAGTTGGTATAAGAATGATAGGGACGGGAAATGGAAAAGGATGGAAGAGATTTCACGAATCAAGGAAAGGACGATCAAGAGGGAATGGATAACTTTGTACTTGCAGTTGGATTGTATAACCACGACTCATGCATTGTACCGAGGATGTGAGAGCCTAGGCTCTGATACCACCCTGTAACGCCCCGATCCGGAGGGTACGGAGACGTTACTGCGACGTATATACGAAGGTCAGAAATACCCTAACGTATATACGCTAAGCATCAATACAGGCAGGGGTCAGAGTACGGAAGCATAGTGGTAATATACAATCCAGCAATAATAACACCAGTACACAGTTATCACAAGGCATGATATAATATTTGAAGAATATATGACACTAAGAAGCATAAAAGCAGGATGCACAATATGAAATACTGAAAAGTACTCACGAGTGGCAAGATGAAAATCTCGCGAGCCAATCAAGAAGAGACGGGAAGGAAGAGGGTCCAAATAGGCAATAGCTAACCACGCTCCCGCTGCGCCACTCTGATCAGGTACAGTAAGGCCGCCGCGGTCCAGACTCTAGGATCTGGACATGAGAATCCAGGGTTGTTAGCAACCCCAGCGAGTGTAGAAGCAAAACCAAGTGGTGAAGCAGGGTGAGCACAATAATGCATATATCAAGTGGGAATACTCAGTAGGCAGATAGGATAGAGCAGGTAAGAATAGATATGGCATGATAATCATAAAACAGGAAATCAGAATAAAACCAAGGACGAGCTACAAGGTAGTCATATCATAATACTCATAAAACATGAAATCCGATATAAAGTCCGGGAAAAGCAAATACGGTAAGGCACAGCACAAATTCATAGCTATTTAAGATGTAGGCTTTGGTATGCGTCCCATTCCACATACCTCTACTTACAACTTAAAGAGCCGGTTATTATGACACTTTATTATTACTTGTCTTACCCTGATATCTAGCTATGTGAACTAGCGTCCCAGCACACATAGATCCATATCCTAGTAAAATAAGGTTGTTATTGGAAACTAGCGGGGGTATCAACGAACTATGTTTACAGTGGGTCCCGTGCATACCCGGGACCACGGCCCAGGATTGTTCCGTTGCATGGAAACGGAAGCCAGCCGCAAGGCTAAACAGGAGGGACTTATGTATGCCCTATCATAACAGGAATAAGGGAGCCAGCTCTCCCCTCGGTCCCCTGGAGGCCCACAGGTCAGACCGGATATATAGTGCACAATACCTAATGCCACTGTAAACACGAACACATATTGATATCCGCATGTTTCCCCCGACCCAATACAAGTTGATCCTTTTTAGGAGTTATTAGTTTAATTATCACTTTACGGGAATAACAGGAATAGGTCATGATCAGGAATTCAGGAATACATAAGTACTATATAATCAGGTCACTGCATGTAAAGCAGGAATACAGGTCACTGATCATGATATAAGATAACAAGTCAAAGTTCCTGTAAAGATGATAATCACAAGTCGAGTATATCATGCTGGGTGTCAAGTGATAGCATGACCAGATGGTGATATATAGCAAGCAACCAAGCATTCAAAGGATTGATAATAGTCAGGGTAAGTCATAGCATAACAAAAGGGTCTTGCCAGATGGTGGCATGTCAAGTAGTCAGGTGATAACATACTAGATGACAGGTGATATACATGTGTTAAATAGAAGCATGCAACTAACAGGTCTAAAGTAATGGCAAGTGCTGGTATCGAGTATCACATATCACATATCACACATAGCATGGTAAGTGTCGGTATCATATATCATGTATCAACTATAGCATGGTAAACATCGGTGTAACATGTCAGTGTCAGTGATACACATATCATTTCCCATATCATGTATAAAAGCAGGATAACGGTCGTTAGACATGAAACATGGAATATCATAATGATAAAATAGATGCATGATAAAATAACTGTACTCGCCTCAATACCGGAAAACCGCGAGAAACCCCGAAACACCGGAAATCCGAGCACAACACCAATCCATATATTAAAATATATTATTTATTGTTTTTAGAGAGAGAAAGAGGAGAGAGAAGGAGTGGTTTAGAGAGAGAAAGTCTAGAGAGAGAAAGTGGGATTTCTAGAGAGAGAGTCTAGAGGGAGATTCCTAGAGAGAGAAAATCTAGATTGAGAAAGTGAGATTTTTAGAGAGAGAAAACTTAGAGAGAGAAAGAGTGATTTTAGAGAGAAACTAGAGAGAGGCTAGAGAGAGACTAGAGAGAGAAAGCCTAGAGAGAGAAAGTGTAGAGAGGGGACATCTAGAGAGGGGATGAGAGAGAAAGAGAGAGGGGGAGAGAGAAAATCTGGAGAGAGAGAGAGAGAGCTTGCAGTGAGAGAGAATGAGGGAGAGAGATGAGGGAGAAGAGAGAGAGAGAGAACAGGAGAGAGAGATAAAGCAGTAGAGAGAGAGGAAGAACAGGGGAGTGAGAGAGAGATAACAGAGAGAGAGAACAAGCAGAGAGAAAGAGAGAGAGAGATTAAGGGGGCAGAGGGCTGCTGCCCCCCCTCTCAGTACAGGGGCCGCCGGCGGCGGTCCTGGCCGCCGGCACGCCCAACAGAGAAGGAGAGAGGGGAGGCCGCGCCTCCCCTCCACACGAAGTGGCCGCCGGCGGCTGTCCGGGCCGCCGGCGTGCCCAATCAGAGGGAGAGAGGGGAGGCTGCGCCTCCCCTCCACAGACAGGGGCCGCCGGCGGCGATCCTGGCCGCCGGCGTGCTCAACAGAGAGGGAGAGAGAGGGGAGTGAAGGGGAGAAGATAGGAGGAGGGGGCTGCTCACGCAGCCCCTTGATCCAGAGGGGGGGCCCACGGCCCGTGGGCCCAGGGTCCACCTGGCCGGCCTCTGCGGCCAGGAAGCCGGCCGGCGGCGGCCCTGGCCGCCGGCGGCTCTCAACAGGGGAGGGAAAGAGAGAAAGGGGGGGGGGGGAAAGAGAGAAAGGGGGGCTGCCGCCCCCCTTCCTCACACCAGCCCAGGCCAGCCTGGGCTGGTCCGCTGATGCCCCCTGGCTGCGGCCAGGGGGGGCGCAGCGCCCTGCGCCGGCCGCCGTGGCCGGCGCAGGCCGGGGTGGCCTCCGGCCACCCCCAAAAGAGAGGGGAAAAGGAGGGGCTCCACCCCTCCTCCGCCCACGCACAGGGGGCCAGCAGGCCCCCTGGCCGCGCCCCGCCGCCGGCGACGCGCCGGCGGCGCTCTGCCCTCGCCGGGGCGCCGGATCTGAAGGAGGCGGCGGTTGTCGTCGGGCGCCAGGGGAGGAAGGAGAAAAAGAAAAAAGAAGAAGGAAAAGAAAAATAAAAAGAAAAGAAAGGAAAAGAATTTATTGGAAAAGGAAATGATAAGTTTATTTAAAAAAAGGGGATTTTGATGTGATGGGAGAGGAGTTGGTGGATGATGTGATTGGGGGGAGTGGGGTGAGTCAGTTTGACTTTTGGGGGAAAGGGAAAAGAATTGGAGAAGAGAAAAGGAAAATTTTAATATTATTATAATAGGGTAAAAATTCGACTGTTTCAGAATCGTTCCAAAAAATTCTCAAAAATAAAAAATAATATTTTAAGATGATCGGTGAAATCGGATTCAAGAAATTCAATATAGATTTCAAATTAAAAATCCTGGAATCTTCCGGCGGTACCGGTCGACACCAAAACCGGTGGATTTTCGATAAATTCTAAAAAATCTCGAAAAATGAATTTAAATAGAAAATGATATTCTAAGATGTAACGTGAAAGCCGTTTTTGAAAATTCAACTCCATTTGAAAACTAAAAATCCGAGAATCAGTCAGCGATACCGACCGACACCGATTTTGGAGATTTTGCAAATAATTCTGAAAAATTCCAGAAAATCATGAAAAATCTAAAATATTGGAAAACGATGTTTAAAACTAAAATCGATCAAATCGGATTAGCAGAAAGGCCAAATCAAGCGAAGCACTAGGTTCGGGCCCCCGGTTCAGACTAGGGCCGACTCCGAGTCCACGAACCCAAATCCAATACAAAACGATCACACTAATAATCATAAAACAAAAACAAATATAAGATAAATCAAAGAAATATGTTAGAAAATCAGAATACGTATCTACGTACGTATTCCAGGAACAGGGTGTTACATTTGTAAGCCATATCACACAATACAACCGAAAAGAAACAAACAAATAAACAATCAAGAAAGAAAAATTCTAACCTAAGTTAGGGTAGACCTATGACCAAGACGACTCCTAACAGATTAGACTGTCCACGGGAGGTTTAGTGTAGACGTTAACCACAAGCTAATCAGCCAGGAAAGGTCAAGGTTGTTGGGAGGTTTTCCGTCAGAGACGTTCCTTAATTAAGTAACCACCAACCTTCAGGCTTTCGGCCCTCAATCCCTTTCCTAGACACTGATTTTACAAGAGTCAATTTCCAACACTTTTCTCCCTTAGGATAATCTCCTAAATGAGTCCGAGATGTTCCTAGGGCCAACGTCTACTTTTTATTAAATTAGGCTTGGGTTAGTGAGTGCTGGGATTGTGGTTTTTGGGCTAAGGAAAGGGTGATAAAATCCCCACCTTATCTTATTTACGGGTGTGTGCCCTTAAAATTGAATTGTGGAAGTGTACGAGATATAACAAGGATTCACTCAAAGCATGAAAATCAAGCAAGAGATGATTCGTAGTCAACATGCAATGCAAAACGTACCTTGCCTCCAGCACTCTTCAACAGTAAAAGTAAATGTATTGAAAGACACGTGCCTAATGATGCAAATGTCTAAACAATTTTTAATGTTAACAACCAAATTTTTACTGTTGACTTTATTAAGCAGGAGTATGGTGAATAATACAGGAAATTAAGTATTGCAGCAGAAGTATTTTGCAGAATCAGAGACCCTGCAGAAAAATGATCAGTAGTGCACTCCTTATTGCCGCAAATTTGCGGCAAAAGCCAGGATTTTGCGGCAATTTGGAGGGATCCTGGTCTCTGCTTTCGAGAGCAGAGGCCCAGGTCCACTTATATGTCACTGCAATGCAAAGTTCCTGTTTTCTTCAACCTGTAACCTGCAACAGAGAAGAAGATTCGTTTAGTTCTTCACTTTAAACCTAAAACGTTGCTCTCCCCGCAACGGCGCCATTTTTTTTTGATTAGACGGGAAAGGTGTTGTATTATGGAATGTAAAAGAGCACAAATAGATGTATTCAATTAAGGAGATAAGGTTTAGAAACAATCTCAAGTGCTTAGATCACTCCACAAATGTATGAAAGATGATTGATATACCCTTTCCAATCTCCGTTATAGCATAGGGCTATACCGAGTCGATTCTCAGGGAGAGCTCGCGATGGAAGCTTTACGGTAGGTAGTGAAGAAAAGAAAACGAGAATTCTTCTTTGCTTTAAAAGAATAAAGAATCAAACAATGAAGAAGAAATAAAAGAATGGATGGATATGTTCATGATGGAAAGTGTAAAAGAAATCAAGAAGAGATTTGCTTTGGACCTAAAACTAAAAGAATGAAAATTTTAGAATGAAAAAGCCATGACTAGCTAACCTTACTTCCTTGCCAAAACTTACTAAACTCCGTGATGGTGAATGCGCGCCTCATGTTGATTCATCGACATGGATTCGTCATGCGTGTTGATCTAATTACTTTCTCACTTGGATGACGGGGGGTTTAACCCATCGGAGAAGAGAAGACCATCCAACTTGCAAGATTAAAGATAGCAATCACCCATGAGTTAGTAGTTAGTAAGGTTAGTGGTTAACTAGTACATGTAGAAAAGTTAGCTACAAGCCATAAGGAAAGTAAAACAAAGCATGAACTAAATTGCAAGAAAGTAAAGCAAAAAATAAAGAAAGCAAGTAAACTAGAAAATGCAAGAGTAGAGAGAAGAGAATTGGATGAATCCTTGCTTCACAAGTTGTCACTCCTTGATGTACACAAGCTTTCTCTCTCTTACAAACTCTCTCTTTACAAAATTCTAGGGAGGAAGAAGATCTAGAGAGCTACAAAAATCCTAGAGAAAAACTAACAAAAATACAAAGCTTAATCCCTAATCTCTCTCTCTTCTCTGCTCTCCTTTTGCTCGCAGGTCCAGGTGAAGTATTTATAGGGCTCAGAGAGAAGCTTCGAGATCCAGGTTGTTGGCGCAAAATCCGGGATCCAACAGACTCCCAACTGCCGCAATTTGGCGGGAAAATCCCGGATTTTGCGGCTCAACTGAATCTGTTGGGTAACAACTTTCTGGTACAGGTTGGTTACGAGGTTGTTATCCACGTGGCCTTCTAGAATCTTGAGTTGTTACGTAGAATTCTCTGGATCCTGGATTCAAATTTGGGCTTTATCTTGGGCTTAGAATTAATCTCTTTAATTATTGCTAATTAAAGTGATTATTGGGCTTTCTCTCATTTCAGTTGTGGACCTGTAAAAATATAGAGAAGATGAGTAAAAATCATATATTATTTGCAATATGCATGGGGATTATGTGGTAAAATATGCAATATTGTGTATCAATCACACCCCCACACTTATTCTTTTGCTCGTCCCGAGCAAACAAAAAAGAAAAGAAAAACTATACTACCAATTTTATTACACGACTTTCGCAGGTGACGCGATTGCACTGAGCATGTGCAACAAGCCGTTAAACCTATAGGTTACCCTAGAGGAGGAGTGTTGTCTCCTGAGGGTTTTCAGCGGATTACACCCACAAAATCCATAAAGAAAGAAGACAAATGTTAGTATTTTTGAAAATGCATTTTGAAAGAGAGACATGTTTTCGAACTATTTTTACAAAAATATAAGTGATCTTAGGTCATAAGTCCACCTATAATCATTCTTTCTTAAACTTAGTCTCTACGCAAGATCTTGTCTTCAATTAAGGTAAGAATTCAAAATTGGATTGAATATTTTATCCTTCATAAAACCTAGATAGTATGCACACCGTGACAGTGAAGATTCTGGGATTTCAACTCTAACCATAAAGCCATATATATATATATATATATATATATTCTCTTTTTTCTTCCTTAGTTTAGGCTTTCTAGTTCACCCATGTAACGAGCCTATAACCGATGACTCCCAAACCAGTTGGTCTTAGGGCACCAGATGAGAAAACATCCCTCGGGTTTAAGGACTCAAGTGAAAAAGGCCACAAAACTAAAGGGGATTATTTATTTCCTTTATCACCGTTAGGCGTGAATAATCATGCTTCTTGAGGCACATTTATCCAGCTTAATAGGTTTTTCCACCGTTAGGCGTGAATAATCATGCTTCTTGAGGTACATTTATCCAGCTTAATAGGTGATGTTTTATTTATATATATACATTTTTTTTCTTTTTTTTTCTTTATTTTTATGGCATTTTGGTCTTTGTTTCCATCCCAAAAATGTGTAAGTGTGAAGTGCATACTATCTAAGGCAAAAAATTTAAGATAGAATATCTCACCAATTTTACTTACTTAGCCCATTATTTCAAACAAGATCTATTATTTCAACTAGGTTTAAGATGTCATAATTAAGGCTTTCTTAATTTCTAAGATACATCTTAATTTTCTTAAAAATAGATCAAAACTTTGTCTCTTATTTCAAAAAATTTTTTTTATTATATTTTTTTATTTCTAAAAGAAGTGTAAAAGAAAGAAAATCTAATTTTAAAAGAAGTGTAAAAGAAAGAAAATCTAAAAACTCTATGTTAGTAAACCCTCCCCCACACTTATTTCATGCATTGTCCTCAATGCATCATGATATATGTATGCATGAAACAAAATGGAAAGGGAAGGAAAAAAATTACCTTAAGGTGGTGGTTCCGGTGGTGGTCTGATTGGTCCACGAAACATGGCCCAATCAACTTTGCTTTGGGTTTTGAGAAACCCACCAGAAATATCGTGAATATAACCCACAAGAAAGATAAATCCATGAAGGATCTTTATTAAGTACTTGACCCATCTAATTTCCATTTTCCATAATTAATTTCGGAATCAAATTTGTCAACCACCTTGTCCCAGAATGGAGTATGAAATGATAGAACGGTTGGCTTGGACTCAGGGAGGACAGGAACTAATACCGACTCAGGAAGGTGACTTAAGTCGGGTAAAGGTTCAGGAGTCGGAATGAGTTCAGGAATTTGGTCCAAGTCAAAAAATTGAAACTCCAGTCCACATGTATTGTCCAACAATGGAATGTGACCTAATATGGGTAATATCTCTTTACTTCCAATATTAAGGAATTCTAGCTCGTCTCCATACAATTCTTCAAAACTAAGGTCAACTTCGTCCGTCAGAATTGTATAATCAGTTTCAGAAGTAAAGAGATTGAGAAAATCAAGGTCACATTTCTCATTGAGTTCAATAAAAAATGGAAAACTTGCCAATTTATCAATGGTATCTTCAGAAGTGTATAATTGGTCAAGTTCAATATGATCCTCAAAGATGGGTGATTCAACTTCATTATGAATTGGGACAGGATCCAATGTCGACTCCGGGAAAAGATTGAAGTCAGGTAAAGATACCGGAGTCATTATTGAATCAGGAAAAAGAATTGAATCACTAAGTTGGGGTTCAAGATCACATTTCTCATGTAGTTCAATTTCAGGAAATGAAAAACTTGCCAAAATGTCAATGGGAACTGAAGTTTGGACAAGTTCAGGTGGTTGTGCTGAAATAGAATCTGGATTTTCAAAATTACATGACTCATCTTCTTTAACAGAGTGGCTAGTGACACTAGATCTGGCCAAACGGTGAGAACGTAAAGATTCGACCATCATATCTATGTCACGATTTCTAGCATTTTGAGCATGAGTCATGGCTTCAAGCATCTTTCCATAATTGATAACTTCATTGTTTTGATGGAAAGATGAAGTGTTATCTTGGAAGTGATAATGAAATTGTGAGTCCATCAGATTTGGGATTTGTGTTTGGACTCACGCATACTCATTTCCAAAATTGATGGTGTTTCATTCTGGACTGGTGGAACTGAGTATGTATCTTGAAAATATTGTGGACTGGGTGGATATGGTGGACAAGGAATTTGAAAATTTGACTCGGGGTACGTGAATCCCCAATTACTCGGTGAAGAGTTGAAATCATTATGGAAATTATAGTTATTAGATGGGGGGTATGGGTCATATTGATTCGGATAAGGCCAACCCGGTGTATGTGGTTGGTGCATATTATAAAACGCCGGGTTGAAATTATCCGAATAGAATGGAGTCTGTGTGAAATATGGATTATTATTAGGATGGAAAGAATTGTGATTGTAAGCCATATCACACAATACAACCGAAAAGAAACAAACAAATAAACAATCAAGAAAGAAAAATTCTAACCTAAGTTAGGGTAGACCTATGACCTAGACGACTCCTAACTGATTAGACTGTCCACAGGAGGTTTAGTGTAGACGTTAACCACAAGCTAATCAGCCAGGAAAGGTCAAGGTTGTTGGAAGGTTTTCCGTCAGAGACGTTCCTTAATTAAGTAACCACTAACCTTCGGACTTTCGGCCCTCAATCCCTTTCCTAAACACTGATTTTACAAGAGTCAATTTTCAATACTTTTTCCCCTTAGGATAATCTCCTAAATGAGTCCGAGATGTCCTTAGGGCCAACGTCTACTTTTATTAAATTAGGCTTGGGTTAGTGAGTGCTGGGATGGTGGTTTTTGGGCTAAGGAAAGGGTGATAAAATCCCCACCTTATCTTATTTACGGGTGTGTGCCCTTAAAATTGAATTGTGCAAGTGTACGAGATATAACAAGGATTCACTCAAAGCATGAAAATCAAGCAAGAGATGATTCGTAGTCTACATGCAATGCAAAACGTACCTTGCCTCCATCACTCTTCAACAGTAAAAGTAAATGTATTGAAAGACACGTGCCTAATGATGCAAATGTCTAAACAATTTTTAACGTTAACAACCAATTTTTTACTGTTGACTTTATTAAGCAGGAGTATGGTGAATAATACAGGAAATTAAGTATTGCAGCAGAAGTATTTTGCAGAATCAGAGACCCTGCAGAAAAATGATCAGTAGTGCACTCCTTATTGCCGCAAATTTGCGACAAAAGCCAGGATTTTGCGGCAATTTGGAGGGATCCTGGTCTCTGCTTTCGAGAGCAGAGGCCCAGGTCCACTTATATGTCACTGCAATGCAAAGTTCCTGTTTTCTTCAACCTGTAACCTGCAACAGAGAAGAAGATTCGTTTAGTTCTTCACTTTAAACCTAAAACGTTGCTCTCCCCGGCAACGGCGCCATTTTTTTTTGATTAGACGGGAAAGGTGTTGTATTATGGAGTGTAAAAGAGCACAAATAGATGTATTCAATTAAGGAGATAAGGTTTAGAAACAACCTCAAGTGCTTAGATCACTCCACAAATGTATGAAAGATGATTGATATACCCTTTCCAATCTCCGTTATAGCATAGGGCTATACCGAGTCGATTCTCAGGGAGAGCTCGCGATGGAAGCTTTACGGTAGGTAGTGAAGAAAAGAAAACGAGAATTCTTCTTTGCTTTAAAAGAATAAAGAATCAAACAATGAAGAAGAAATAAAAGAATGGATGGATATGTTCATGATGGAAAGTGTAAAAGAAATCAAGAAGAGATTTGCTTTGGAACTAAAACTAAAAGAATGAAAACTTTAGAATGAAAAAGCCATGACTAGCTAACCTTACTTCCTTGCCAAAACTTACTAAACTCCGTGATGGTGAATGCGCGCCTCATGTTGATTCATCGGCATGGATTCGTCATGCGTGTTGATTTAATTACTTTCTCACTTGGATGACGGGGGTTTAACCCATCGGAGAAGAGAAGACCATCCAACTTGCAAGATTAAAGATAGCAATCACCCATGAGTTAGTAGTTAGCAAGGTTAGTGGTTAACTAGTACATGTAGAAAAGTTAGCTACAAGCCATAAGGAGAGTAAAACAAAGCATGAACTAAATTGCAAGAAAGTAAAGTAAGAAATAAAGAAAGCAAGTAAACTAGAAAATGCAAGAGTAGAGAGAAGAGAATGGATGAATCCTTGCTTCACAAGTTGTCACTCCTTGATGTACACAAGCTTTCTCTCTCTTACAAACTCTCTCTTTACAAAATTTCTAGGGAGGAAGAAGATCTAGAGAGCTACAAAAATCCTAGAGAAAAACTAACAAAAATACAAAGCTTAATCCCTAATCTCTCTCTTCTCTGCTCTCCTTTTGCTCGCAGGTCCAGGTGAAGTATTTATAGGGCTCAGAGAGAAGCTTCGAGATCCAGGTTGTTGGCGCAAAATTCGGGATCAACAGACTCCCAACTGCCGCAATTTGGCGGGAAAATCCCGGATTTTGCGGCTCAACTGAATCTGTTGGGTAACAACTTTCTGGTACAGGTTGGTTACGAGGTTGTTATCCACGTGGCCTTCTAGAATCTTGAGTTGTTACGTAGAATTCTCTGGATCCTGGATTCAAATTTGAGCTTTATCTTGGGCTTGGAATTAATCTCTTTAATTATTGCTAATTAAAGTGATTATTGGGCTTTCTCTCATTTCAGTTGTGGACCTGTAAAAATATAGAGAAGATGAGTAAAAATCATATATTTTTTGCAATATGCATGGGGATTATGTGGTAAAATATGCAATATTGTGTATCAATCACATGTCTGGTGTCAGGTGATAACACATCAGTTGCAAGGTGATCCAAACAGGTATTAAATAGTAGCATGTATAAAGCATGTCAAGTGTTAACATGTCAGGTAAGTATATGGCATGTGATAGAATAGTAGCTGAGCACATTCAAGCGGAGCTGAGCAAGCTGGAGTGTACAGACAGCAAACAGTATTTAATACTGGAGCGTCTGGCAAGGTTACCGGGACAACTCGGCTTAAGGTGCAAGTAGGAATTCCGGCAGCATCTCGCCTAGACGAATTCAGTGGTAAAGTGCTGAGCGCTGATCATGATAACCAGGCGGAGCTGAGAGACCTGACGGTCCCAATCACTTCCCTTTCGAGATAGTGAGTGACCGGAGGCTGAAGGGTCCAGAAGCCAAGTACACAGGGACTCAGCCCAATATAGAATACTTTTAAACATGGAATAAAATACATGGAATAAAATACATGTCGACCCGACAAAGCGGGAAAACCCAAATGGAGGTGAGAGCGAGGACACTCGCCTAAGTCTCGAAAACATAGTGAAATCCCTGATCTCTGGAATCCAGGAAATCAACGCGTCAAGGCGTTAGAGAGAAAGTGATAGAGAGAGGAGGAAATCAAGAGAGAGAGAGAATGAGAGAGAGTAGAGAGAACTAGAGAGAAGTCCATGGAAAGAGAGAGTGTACAGGGAGAGAGAGATTGTACAGGGGGGCGCGGGTTGAGGGTGAGACGCGGGAGTCGCAGACGCGGGAGTCGCGTCGCAAAGGTGCCACAAACGCGGGGTTCGAGACCCGCGTTCAAGTCAGGATGCGAGGAGAACGCGGACGCGGACGTGGGTTCTGCGTCGCGTTAACACAAGAAGAACACAAACGCGGGAATGGGATCCGCGTTGCGTTGACATGAGAAGGTCACAGACGCGGGCATGAGCTCCGCGTCGTGTCGATGCAAGAACGCGAAGGCCGCGTTATACAAATGCCAAGAACACGAAGACTCGCGTTAGGAATTTCCTGGACGCGGGAGTGAGATCCGCGTTAGCAATATACAGAGGGAGAGAGGAAGGGAAAGGTGATGTTGGAAGTTTAAGTAGTGGAGATGGAGGTGATGGTGATGTTAGTTGTTGTCGTTGTAATCGTCACCGTAATGATTACCGAAATAATCGTGAACGATTACCGGAATAATCATCGGAGATGTTACCGATGAAGAAGAGCTCGGCCCCAATCCAATGGAGGTGGCCGGCCCTTGAGAAGATGATGGGGTGGTAGCCGGCCATGGCCGGTGGTTGCGGCGGCGGCCGGAGGTGGTCGGAGACAGGTGGACAAAGCCCCCAAGCCCAAACAATGATGGTGCAACTCTAGTTGAAATGGTGGAAACGGAGTTTTGCAAACGATGCTTCGGAGAGCGACGGGTTGGCTAGAATGAAAGAGCTCGCCGAGGAGTTGATATTAGTGTGGTTCGTGGTGGCCAAGGAGGTATAGGTGGTGATGGAAATGGTGGAGAAGGTGGTGGTAAGAATGGGTTGTTTGGTGGAAAGAGAGGAAGAAGAAGGTGGTGAGGTGGTGGTGTTATGTTTGTTGTTGTTGTTGGAATGGAGGAGGAGGTGGAGGGGAGAATGGGGGTGGAGTTGGTAGAGGAATGGTGGTGAAAGTTGTGAAAGTGGTTGGCCAAAGAAGAGGCAAAGCTCTTAAGGGGCAGCCATAGCTTCAGTTGGCTGCATGCTGTAAAAGAGAGAAGAAAAGAAAAAGTGAAAGAGAGAGGAAGAAGGAAAGGTGGGGGTGGTTATATATAAAGGGAAGAGAATATAATATAATATTGCCTCACCTTACAAAACAAAGGAAACGCACATGACAAAAGTTGCGTCTCCCACTCCAAACGCAGCCCTCATTCTCGCGTTTAGGCCAAAATGGGCCAAACGCGGGAATTAAAGCCGCGCCCAGGGAAATGCGAATTTTGCGTTTGACCGAAAGGACAAAAGTCATAATGACTTGATTGGAGTTGATAAGCAGTGCATTAAATGCAGCAAGGAGAGGATCTCTGCATTAAATGCAGAATTCTAGGTTGGTGAAACTCGCGTCTAGCGAGGAGAGAGAAAAGTGAAAAAAATATCTGGGTACTATTCCGTTATCTGGGAAAACACCGAAAACTTAAGAAAAGCTCGAAAAATAAAGTAATTCGGAAAGCTTTCCAAAAATTCTCAAAAATAATAAATATTATAAAAAGATTTTGGTGAAATCGGTTTTCAGAAATTCAATCCCATTTTCGAAATAAAAATCCTAAAATCAACCGTCAATACCTGTCTACACCGGGTCGGCCGGATTTGATAAATTCTGAAAAATCCCAGAAAAAGTATTTAGATAGAGAATATGATTTTAAGAAGTTATGGGAAAGCCGTTTCTCGAAATTTAACTCCGTTTGTAAATTAAAAATCCGAGAACCGGTCAGTGGCACTGGTCGACCCTGGTTTTGAAGAGTTATGACTTAATTTCGGAAATTTCCAGAAAATCATAAAAATCTAAAATATTGGAAAACGATGTTTAAAACTAAAATCGGTCAAATCAGAATAGTAGAAAGACCAAATCGAGCAATTCACTAGGATCGGGTTCCCGGTTCAGATTAGGGCTGACTCTGAGTCCGTGAATCTGGATCCAAGACAAAACGATCATATAAATAATTCATAATACAAAACAAATATAGGAAGTAAATCGAAAAATACGATCAAAAATTTTGAATACGCAACTAAGTACGTATTCTAGGAGCGGGGTGTTACAGGTGATGAAAAAGATAAAAGAGGAAACAAATATATCTAAAGAAATTGTGGTTGTAAGAAATTAATTTATGCAAAGGTGAATGAGGCTGTAGCGAATAAAAATAGAAAGATGAGTTTTTTTACTCTAATTATAAAGAAAATCAGGTGGCTGTAGTGAAATTTTTCACAAGCAAAAGGACATCTTAGACAAACATGTTAATTAGGAAACTAAGTGTTTTAAGTATAATACACAAGAATTTTCGTATGCACTAAGCTGCAACAAAAATAGGATTGATATAAAATAAAATTCATTAAATGTATATCTTTCTTTATAGCTCTTTTGCTATAATTGTAGAGAATTCTAATCTTGAATGGAAAAAAACACTTTCCTCGTTTCTTTTCGGGATAATATTATATTTTCTCTCTAATAACAAATATTCTTTCTTTTATTTCAATTTTTTTCAAAATAAAGATCCCTAATAATGTTACTTTTTTTATTATTTCAACATTTTGGATGTAAATGTTATGATTAATTTTTTTTAATATAGTCACAAATTTTATTTCGCTTTCTTTTTTATTGTGTGTGTGTTTTTTTTGGGGGGATAATGATAGTGGAGAAATTTTAGACATGTAATCATGAACCTTTGGTTATCTATCCAATAAATTCTATTTGTTATTTATAAAATTTCTTTTTGAGTGAGATATAAATGTATGGATAGATTTCAAATTTTTTTAATAATCATGTAAATGGATGGATAGAGTTAGTTGGACGTGATGCGAACATGAGTCACAATCAAATTAGAATTCCAACTAAAAGGGTTATGATTATAATAGTAAAGATGTTTCACTTATGAAAGAATACTTCTTTAATTTTATTTGTTAGTGTACTTGAACATTTTATTCTAAAAAAAATGTTTTATAAGTTTTCTATTTTGATTTATATATTTTCAAGAACAATTATGCACATAGATTTTTAGCATGTGCAAAAAACTATCTGAATATTGTAAATTAATCTTATCAAATCACTTGAGAAATTAATATAGCCTCTATTCTTTAAAGTATCCCATTTAAACTCTTTTTAAATTGTAATTTGACTCACATTCTTCATGGCAATTAAATAAATAATTTAATAGCATTTTAATAATCTTTTAAGAAATGAAATAGTGATGCAAATGTGAGACCAATTCAATTAGAACCGTAAACCTCAAAAGCTTTGCATTATAATATAATATACAAACAATTATGCACACAAACGTGTTTAAGAAGTTGCATTAATACATAATTGTTTTCTTTTGATCACAGTGAATCCAGCCCATATACATTACATTTAGATGAAATTATAAAATTTACATAGAGTGGAGCAAAATTTCAAACTCACTGACTAATTCTCAAATTTCAAAGGAAACTCGTACTACTTCCACACTTCCATCCCTAATCAAACAGCTCCTACGCCAATTTTTAAAATCATATATCTCCGAGAGTGGATATGTAGGCCCGGCCCGTATAATGGATATGTCTGTAGAGTCCGGCCCGTTTCGATCCGCTTAGTTTGTATTCCAAAATCCCAACCGGCTTATGATCCGCTCCGGCCCGCGAAGCACCGCTGAGGTTTTCCTCTTCGTTTGAAGAGGCATCAAGCATCCAAAAATCAACAAAACAAACGACCAAGTGTCGAGTTCGAGCGCCAGCAGCAGAGGCCAAGAAACCCTAGTTTATGCCCCAATCGTCGCTTCGATTCGAGACGCCAATATTCGATATTTCTTTATGATATTTTCTAGGGTTTTGATCGGCGATGGCTATTACCCTCGGGAAGCTCACCATCATAATCGGGGCTGGTTCGTCTTCTCTCCTTCTCCTCTAGGGTTTGGTAGTCGTTATGGAAAAACTAGGGTTTTATGTACTTCAAATTTTCTCGTGAATATTACAATTGTTTAGTTCAATTGAGTAACTAGAAATTTTAAAGCTGACTTTTGTTTCCCCTTGTTTAGTCAGATAGACTAAATTATTACTTTTATTAGCATTTGCGATGGCATTTCAGCTCGTATTGCTTTTATAGTAATTTAACCATCATTAAGAACTGCATTAAATTCTATAATAACATGGGTAAATTGTCAATGTAGTAACTTATGAATCCATCTGAATGTAATGCCTAGCTGCATACTATCATGCTTAATTAGAAAAGAGAAGAAAAAGGTATTCTAGAGTCTGGACTAAATTGTAAATAATAAAGGGCCTACATCGCTGCATCATTACATACCCATTTTGTTGCAATAGTCATTTGTTGCCCAAGTACTGTCTAGATTTGAATTTTAGCTCATACCTTTTTATCATTTGATTTCTTTTCTAAACTAAGGAATAATGTATTATTGCTGGAACTTTAAAGTTGCTAAATCTTCTTCATCCTTTTTTTCTTTTTGGGTGTTTGCGGTATTTTCCCCCTCTCTTATCTTTGTGGGTTTTTCTTTTTATCTGGGAGTCATGCGTGTCTGAGTGTATAATTTTCTTCTTGAGATTAACCTTAGTTTGATTGGGTTAAATTGGACTTATTTCTTGTGTAAGTGGCCAATGCCAATGAATAAAGAAGAGGAATGAAAAATCAACCGAATTAATGGTGATTATTTTTCTTCTAAATCCAACGTGCCATCCCTATCAGTCACGTAATTAGGAAATAGGCACATCATCCTGATAGATTGCTGCTTCTAGAATTTTCATCTAAAAAGAGAAATATGTTAGTAAATTCAATATATATGCTCTTGTCTCTTGATTTGAGCTCCACTTCTAAAAACTGATCGCTGTTTACCCTTTAAAAGATTTTTATGGTATAAAATTATAATGCAAAACTTATCGTTGAGTCAGAGAATTTTATTTGCACCAAAATGACCTGCTTAGGATTAGAGTGTGCATAGAAATTCTTCTTTTTGCAAGATGCCTTATCAGTTTGGCTAATAACTTCATTGTCCTGTCCTTGAGAGCGCACTTGTTGTCTGAATATCTCAGCTCAATTGTAAACTTAAATTTAGGTGGACTGGGTGGGCCAAAGGTGTATGTTAATTAAGCATAGATTAACTTACAGTTAAAATAAGGTTTCTGAAAATTATAATTTTGATGAGTACTGTCTGCTTGCTGTGACTAATAACTTGATTGTCTTGTCATGAAGGAACACTTTTTTTTTTGAACATTGCACCTTATACTTGGAACTAGAGCTAGGTAGGTGCATCAATTACCTCTAACAAGCAGTGAGGTTTCTGGAATCATCATAAGTTTTAATCATGGAGGCTGGTTAGCAGCTGAGCGAGGGAGGGTGTTAGGCATGCGTTACCTCTAAAAATAAAGAGAGGTTTCTGAAACATCATCAGCTTTTAAGGGGCGCTAGTTTTGGGTGGGTAATTGAGGGACCATCTCTTGCAGTGTGGATTGAAGTTTTGAACTCCAATATGGCATTAGAATTCTCTGATCTGTCATAAATCAATTTTCATGCACTGCAGACCTTTGCTTATTGTTCTTTACTTGAATTGCCGATTTCTATGTTGTCATAATAATTGATACTTTTCCTTGTGGGTGTAACGCGTTAACAAAGAGCAAAGAAATGCTCCTTATTTTGTGCAATTATTGGGTCCTTTGTGTACTTAGTGACAGTGGTTAGTCACCTAGAGAATCATGTTATTACTTCTTGAATCCTGTAAAAACAAAAGGCATATGTTAACTCAAAGGATAAATCAAGTGTCAAGGAATATACAGTGATTCTCAATCAAATGATCCTACGTTTGAGGTCAATTTTCTTTAATTGCCTTACAGGTCTAATTGGGTCCGCACTCTCAAGAAAGGGCGTCTGTCAGATGTTACAAGCTTCCTTTCTGGTGCTTTAAAGGTACCTTTATTCAGAATCAGATGTTCTGGATATGCAAAGCAAGCTTGCTGATTTCTTATTTGCCCTATTTAGCCGTGCTAATCTTTTTAGTGGAAAAATATAAGTGCAAATCATGTATTTCTTTTCTTTCTTCAGACTGTCACAAAGAACCTTCAACATGATAAAGCCAACTCTCAATCAACTAGCAAGCCTCATACTGATTCTCTTCTAGCTCAGGTTTGGTATAGCTATATGATTTTTGCATTTATTATTATAGTGTTACACCACTATAAGAGTACTGTTCTGGGACTTTTTTAGTCTGTCACAATATAAGAGTACTGTTTTGGGCCTTCTTTAATTTATTGTTTCTTCTTTTCTTTCTCATTTGATCCTAATCTCAAGATGTGATACAACAACAACAACAACAACTAAGCTATTTGTCCCAAGTATTTGGGGTAGGCTACATGAACCAAAAGAGAATTACGCCGGATCGGCACATGGATCAGCTTTCTCCACTCATTCCTATCGAGCAATATGCCTTCACTAAGACCTTTAGCCTCTATATCTTGTCGTATTACCTCCATCCATATTTACTTTGGTCTCCCCTGCGTTCTTTTAACTTGCCCTAATTGATACGCTCTACTCGTCGGACTGGTGCATCTGTAGGTCTACGTCGCACATGACCAAACCATCGTAGGCGGTCTTATCTAATCTCAAGATGTGATAATGTCAAAAAAAATTTCCTCATTTGTCCAGTGTAACTTTCATAAGCCAATTGGAGTGCAAGGGATGACATTTTTTTCCTTTTTCTGTTTCCGGATCTGACATTGTAGATAGGGATCCTAGAAAAATGTCTTCCAAAGAATGGGCTAGACCCCCGGTTGTTTCTCAAAAACAATAGCTAAGGGCCCAGAGATGTAACTAGGCTGGTAGTAGACCAAGCTCTTTTGCAAGATTCTCAGGATCTATGGGGAGTCAACGGAGAATCTCTTTTTAATGTAATTAGTGCATAGCTTTGTCAAACTGATGATTTTAGAATCGTTTTGCACCTTGTTGCTAAAGTTAAGGTAGCAAGATGCTAGGAAAAGAAGTCGGAGGGGTATTTGGTCCCCAAAAGGGATTGGGGTTTTATATCCCATTTTCAAGGACGCTCGAGCACACGAATTAACTGTATAGATTGCATTCAAGCCATTGCTGAATTTAGTTCAAAAGAGTATGCTTCCTTAATACTGGTCAAACGGTCTCTTAGACAAGCATGGATACCATCAGTTAGTTGGAAGAGGAGAGAGTATCTACATCAACCACTTGTCGTATAGAAGGAATAACCTTTCTTTAATGTAATTTGTAAGTGTTACAACTTGAACTGAAGCTTTTAAAGTAACCACCTACGGGAAAGTGAAGCCTTTTCTTGCAGGGAACTGAAGCATAAGCTCCAGAGCCAGACGTGTGATCTTCATGCACTTTCGTTTCTCTTGAGTCTTTACAAATATGTAATGTACTACTAATGTAACTTTTGCATGAATAATAAGATTGGCTTGTAAAATATGAACAATGCAAATTATTTGCATACATAATCAGATAAACCCCCGCTAATTTACAATTCATAAGTAAAAGCATATTTGTTTCAGTGGCTTAATCGTCAATAGGGCAAGGACATAGTTATTTAGAAAAATTTACTTATCAACAATATAGTTGGATAGAATATGAAACAAGAGACGAGAGCATTAGTTCGCTGGTAAGATATGAACATGCAACTTATTTGCATCAATGTTTCAAATGTATTTCTGAAATGTCGGCCGACATTTCGTTTTCTAGCCCTCACCTCTACGACATCCCAACCCTCATTTGAAATGGCGTTTTGAAAAATGTCGGCCGACATTTCGGAAAAATATCGGCCGACATTTCGGTAAATACCCAATATATTGGTTGATCTTGGAAGTTGGAGCAATTGAGAAATTTTTACAATGGGTTAGTAAGTGTATGTAAAATGTTAAGGTAAATATATCTATCCTAAACATATTTATGTAGTTTTGCACAAGTTGTGAATATATTGGACATATATTTGTTATTCGTAAGATCTCGAAATTTACTAGATGTTCTCGAAATATCTCTGAAATCTGAAATTCGACATCCGATTATGTCATCTGACATTTCCCCGATATCCGACATTTAAAACATTGATTTGCATACATATAACCTCTGCTATAATGTACAAATCATTAGTAAAAACATACTTGTTAAAGGAGCTTCATCGTCATCAGTGCAATGACATGGTTATTTATCATATCTAACTTGACTTATCAACAATATACTTGGGATAGAATATGAAATGAGAGATGAGAGCATTAAAAGAATGAGAGAGAATATGAAACAAACTCAAGCCTATTAGGCTAAAGGTTGTGAAAGGAAAGGAAAAGAGAAGATGACATATGAGGGATGCGTGAAATTCTAATGATTTACTCTAGGTTATACGATTACGAAGGAGGATAAATTTTGGGCCATGAGACTGATAGGATTGAGATTTCAGTGGGAGATAGACTGGCATTCAGTCACCAAAGATGAGAGGTGAAAGAGAAGAACGACAGGAAAAGGGAAGAGTTCCCTATCATGTAATAAACAGACCTTTACTTCATATTTCTTTGCATAGCTTCATCATTTCATCCTTTTAGATAGGCTTTACGTTCCTAAAAGATAAGAATAAATAGCAAGTTTGTCCTAACTAATCATACTAGCATAAAAAATCAAAACAGAAATCCTAAAAGAGAAATTCTATCTTATCTGTGGATCCCGGATTTCCCACATGCCACCTCTTTTCTTGGGTTGCTCATGAAAAAATTCCAGGGAAGTCCTTATTTTAAGGATTTTGTTGACCCAACTTAATTAAAAGCAGTTACTGAAGTTAATATGTTTACTTCCCCTTTATTGTTCCTAATTTATTTCCAAATTAAAAAAAACCTCATTCTAAAATCTTACATTCTCTAGAACTATACTCTTGCAGGTGCACCTACTAGTGGTAAAGTTAAAATTGAGTCCAAAAAGTGTAAAATAAATCTAATTGAACTATTACTTACTCCAATTTGACTTCATGTAACCTCTCTGAACTGCTAGATGTTTTATGCATAGGAGGAAACTGTAGAAGGTTGTGAATGATGTAGTTTCTAATGGTAGTACTGGGAGAGACTATGTTCTATCAATTATTAGCTTATATGCAGGAAAAAAGTGAGTATGTTGAAGTTTATTGCATCAATCTTCAGGTCATATTTGTTGATGGTTCTAGCGAGCTGAAAGCCTACCGCGAAGAAGAAGGAAATAATAGAATGGAAAGCATGGGACTTCATATTATATTGTATCATTCAAATTGCAATTGCGGGGAGGTTGAAGCTAAGCTTCACGCGTATTAGCTTTATAGTTCATGAGATAATCTTTACCCTCATAGGTTAAGTAACGTATTGCAACAACAACAATTGGAAACATATTGCAACAACACCACTTGGAAACATAGAACTTCTGATCAAACTTTTCATAGATATGTTGGAAACCTATGAAGCATGGACATGGATATGGGATATGAGTACAACATGATACGGACACGGTGATACGGTTATTTTTGAAAAACTAGAACATGAATATGACATGGATATAGATACACGTGTAATATACAATGCATAAATATAGATACGGGATAAAAACATGATATTTGTATATGTATAAATATACAATAATAGTTTAACTATACTTGTTGTGTGGTGCACCTACTAGCGGTAAAGTTAAAATTGAGTCCAAAAAGTGTAAAACAAATCTAATTGAACTATTACTACTCAATTTGACTTCATGTAACCTCTCTGAACTGCTAGATGTTTTATGCATAGGGAGGAAACTGTAGAAGGTTGTGAATGATGTAGTTTCTAATGGTAGTACTGGGAAGACTATGTTCCATCAATTATTAGCTTAATATGCAGGAAAAAAGTGAGTGTGTTGAAGTTTATTGCATCAATCTTCAGGTCATAATTGTTGATGGTTCTAGCGAGCTGAAAGCCTACCGCGAAGAAGAAGGAAAGAATAGAATGGAAAGCATGGGACTTCATATTATATTGTATCATTTAAATTGCAATTGCGGGGAGGTTGAAGCTAAGCTTCACGCGTATTAGCTTTATAGTTCATGAGATAATCTTTACCCCCATATGTTAAGTAACATATTGCAACAACAACAATTGGAAACATATTGCAACAACACCACTTGGAAACATAGAACTTCTGATCAAACTTTTCATAGATATGTTGGAAACCTATGAAGCATGGACATGGATATGGGATACGAGTACAACATGATACGGACACGGTGATACGGTTATTTTCGAAAAACTAGAACATGAATATGACATGGATATAGATACACGTGTAATATACAATGCATAAATATAGATACGGGATAGAAACATGATATTTATATATGTATAAATATACAATAATAGTTTAACTATACTTGTTGTGTACCTTAATGATCATTATCTGTAACATGAATTTGTAGGATCACAAGAGTTAAAAGAATGCAATATCTTAAAGGTTATGAAACTTTTTCATATGAATCAATAAATACACGAATGATCCTTATTGAGAAACTAAACAAATTATTATATAAATGCAATGCATCTATAAATAATAGTGTTGTAAACTCTTCATTCAAAATTATTATTTTTTGACTAATGTTGTAGTCTTAGTTATGTCTAGGATATGTCTCCTTTTGTCTAGGATACATTGCAAATTTTAGGATACATTAGAGGAGTATCTGACACGTATTAGTCCAAGTATGAGAAAAGTATCTCTCTTTTGTCAAAGTATCCGTGCTACATAGTTGGAAACCTTTCATTTAATGGCATGTGTAACAGCCATCAGGCCCATCCAATTTTCCGCTAGCTATCACTACTCATGGATTATAAATTAAACTTTTCTCACAACCGAAAGTGTTATTTACAATAAGTGTTGTAGCAATAAATAGTCAAATTCTAGGAACAAAGTTCTTCCATGCAATTCTGAAAAGAGCCTGCAAAAGTCAAGATGTGGCAGATGAAGAAATATACCTGTCAAGCTTGCAGCTATTTTATCATTGTCTTCTACATCTGTTTAAGCATGTCATAGAGTAACAGAGTAGATTCAGCAAATACATTTTTTGATTTTATCAGTTTTACTAGTTTAATCCTTTGAATGAAGTTTGATTCTGTCCCGGTCATATGATTTTTTTTTGCTGCAGGTTAATACTTTACGGCAGGAGCTTCAACTTCTGGCATCATCTAGATCGGTTACTATTGTAACTAGTGGTAGATCAGGTTAGTTTTCGGGGTGTAACTTGTTTACAAACATGGAATTTCTATTATGTTTTGGTGAATCGGTTAAGCAAGAAAAAAGTGTGCGGCTTCTTTTACTTTACTAGTTTCTATTGACTGTTAACTGTTACAGCAGAACAGGGTAGTGGATTCTGTTCCTCTCTCACAGATATTCAAAGGCATGCTTCATATAGAAACTAATATGCATATTTAAATGCTTGAAATGGCATCCTACTTATTGGAAAGAGCTAATATACGCAAACAACTAATGGTTACATGCTGTCAACGTGAAAGAAGAAATTTTGTGATTTGGAGCTTTATATCTATCTTTCACAGTAAACATATCACCGATTTCCCATTCATGCCGTTTGGTTATATTTTTTTTTTCTTGTGTCCTAAATGGCTCTGTGCAATGGCATTTGAGCATGGCGGGCTGGACCTCTACCAGCCATGCCATACCCCTGGCTACCTTTGATGGCACCCGGATTCAAGGTGGTTGTAATGGCAGCACATAACCCACATTTAGGGTTGCTAAGTTGGTTACCAAGAACTTTATGGCAGCTGCCATGGAGCATAGGTTTGGAAAGTTGTATGTTCCTTTTGCACATAACGTATATGAGAACATGTTTCTACTTTCTAGAGATATGTTGGAAATATGATTCAATCTGGGTCTTTGCCATATTGTGCCTGACAGTTGGATGTGATTTCCTGTAGCAATCTTATCATTTTACCATGCTAGGTCCTATGTAGAGGAGTTTTGGGTTTTTTTTCTCTTTCCTTGATTGCATAATCTTAACCCAACTTAATCATAAAGGTTCTTTTACGTACCCGACTTGACTATCACTTGCTTATAATTGCCTTATCCAGGAGAATTTTTTTATACTCGTAGTCAGATATGCCTGACATCAGGGGTGCAAACGACAATGATTTTAGCAGTCTGTCTGAGCGAAGAAAAAAGTTATTGCTTGAGTCAGTAATTTCAATCTTATTTTGGTTTAAGTAAAAAGGTTATTTGATCTACTTTTATGGACATGTTTGACATAACTGGATCATCACAAGCTCTAATAATGTGATAAACTCTGTTGATATTGTTCCTTTCTACCTGTATATGCTGGCGGAATATGATGGGCAAACACTAATGACTAACTCCTAGGCCCTAGTCAGTTTGCAAGAGTTTTGAACCGTAGTCTCAGCTGTAAAAGTTTTTAGGGAAGAAACCATAATGGAGTTCAGCTTGTCTTTTGGTTTTGTCATGGAAAAATATCACAATTGTGGAAGATGTGATACTTTTTGTAGAAGACAATAACACTCAGCTTAAGTAGATTATGCATCAATAATCCTTAAATTTGATGTTTGAGTAGAACATGGTGTCCTTAATTTGAAACTCCTTAGGTTTTTTTAGCATGGAAGCCATATCTTTCCTCTGATTAACTATGGATCTGCGCGGCTAGAACCACGGAAAGCAAAAAGAAAAGAAAAAAGGCTTTGATTTTTTTGCACCAAACCATTCAAACTAGTACTGTGATCCGTTTATTTTGAGTCATTGTACTCGTCTCCTTCTAACTGGGTAGTCTAAGTGCTTTTTACATCTTTTGATGTATCAAATGACAAACATTTAGTCACTATGGAAGTCTCTAACAGTTATGTTCAAGATGCTTCTTTGCTTTGACGAAGGAGTTTGACGAAGGAGACATACCTGTCACATATAGTTTGATACTTGGAGACTCCAATACTTGAGGGATTCGTATCAGATACTTTTTTTGATGTATCCTAAAGTTTGCGTGTATCCTAGATTTATTGGAGATGTATTATTGTTGTGTCCAAGACTTAAAAGTTCAAAATCAATTTAATATTTGAATGTTGGTTTATAGTTTATTTGTAGATGCATTACATTTATATAGTTTCTCTAGTTTTTAACAAGGATTCTTAATAAAGATTTTTTGATGTAATTACTGATTTGTACAACTCAAAAAATGTTTCATAATCTTTGAGATAATGTTCTCATTTAACCATTGTATATAAATTCATGCTATAGATAATGAACATTAACGGACACAAAAATAGTTTTATTATTACTGACTAATGATGTATCCTCGTACCCGTAACATGTTGGCATCTGTATCTGGTATTTGTATTGGTGTATCATGCATTGTGTGTGTGTGCTTGTATGCACATAAATTTGGTATCCACGTCTACTTTTTGAAAGTTAGCTGTAATTGCATGTTTGTGTCGTGTCATTCGTGTCATACTTGTGTGTCCCATATAGTTTGTGCTTTTTAGAATATGCTACTGCCTTACATTTACTCTTAGTTTAATTATATCCGAGCCCGTGGTTGGTTGCAGAAATAGATGAACAGCATGCTGTCGGAAGTTTATTTGTCTATACTGTCATGACCTTTACAAAGCAACATCTTTCTTTTAAGTCTATGCATCCCTGCTATTGTTTATCATTCCAGAGTGGAATTGAAAAACTGTTTTAACTATAAAACTGATGTTATGCTTTGGCTACCAAATATTACTTTCATGGTTAAACCTAAATTCTATTTGCTTCTGCTATTTTATATTCATCGACATTTACTACTTGCAGGTTCTGGCACTTTTGGCGTGACAACTGTTATAGTTGTTGGATTTGTTGGATATGGGTATATATGGTGGAAGGTAATGCCAACTTACATTGATTTGATTGTTACCCTTGTGAGATGATAGATATGCAGCTTATCATTTTTATACTTTTCTTGTCAAAGCAGATATTTGTTAGCATACTTAGTAAGACTTGTGTATAATTGAATAAATAAATGCAAAGAATCTGTAGTGGGCTAGTTATATTCTTGAGCGGATATATGATAGGAGGACATTGTGCTGTTAACTCACAATATGCATATATCTTTGCCATTCATCAACAATATCTTATCTTTAAGAGTATATCTTCCAAAGTCCAATATTGGGTGAATATTATTTATCATTCTAAAACAAGGTTCTAAATGGAGGATGTTAGATACATGACAGCCGAGGGGATCACATGTTGGATAGCGTATATTAGGCGATATATCGGGACATTAGGCAAAGTGAGGATGGTATGGTGGGTGTAAAATACATGTATGTCATGTATATAAATATTGACAAATTTAACTTAAGCAATATCCTAATTGATATGAACCTAATAAAATTATAAACTTAAATGTAAGTGTACTAAAAGAAGGCATATTCATTTATGCAACCAAAAAATGAAGTATAATAAGGATATAAAAATAATGCATTATAAGCAATAAACATAAAGCATAAATAAACAATCCAAAAACTTGTAATTAATGTTTAAAATACGATTTTGGGGATATGTCGGGCAAAATGTCATGCGATATGTCGGATTAAACCTGACATGTCGGGACATTCAATGAAAAAAGATAAACTGATAAATCTACCTTCACGTCGTGGTGTTGAAGGCTCAAAAGGACATGGGTACCCCTAACAGTACAGATCATTCACTTGCTCGGGCCCTTACCATGGACAGCCCTGACCACTTCATGCCTTCATTTATCTATTACCATGTGAACCAGACCACATTAGTTCACTTCTTGATGAAGCAAAATTATCCAGTATCCAACCCAGACAATTCATTGTTAGTATCTTCTTGATATGTGCCTCACTTGAGAAATTTGCTAAGAACAAGAAAAGTGTAAATCTATAATGAATATATGTTACTAGATTTGGGTCGCGTAAAAAGTGATCATATAGATTTCTTGAGGAAAAGAAGGTTCAGCAAAATTGTTAATTGATGCCAGATGGCTGTGTTCTCCAGCAACTTATGGGGGCTGACCAATTGGTCAGGAAGTTAAAGTTTTTAATTTTCAGATATACTGACGGCAAAGTGACAAGACATTGCAAGACTTTGCTGGGCTTATGGATTGATTATTCAGGTCTTCATCAGAATCATGAATCATGATGTATTAACTTTAGTTATTTGTTACATACTTTTGGCACTAATTTTGATGACATCTTCCCGACTATCAAAGAAAAATGACATAAGCATTGTCTTTGCCTTGTTGGGCACCCGGTGCTCAAATCCAACATCATTGTGCGACACACGGAAAAATGGGTCACAACCAGCCCCATTATCCAATAAGCTTATTTGAACCTGACCCAATTTTTTTTGGTTTAGATCCATAAAATAATCTCTCATTGTTTACTGGCGGGTGTCGATCCTGGTTGCTCCTTCTACATTCAGTTTCCTTAATGGTTCTGGACATAATCTTTAGTACTTTATTCAATAGTCTTTGTCTTGTGGGACATCATCCTTGAATTTTGTTTTTTCATGATAGCCGCATAGTTGGGCTTTTTGTTTCTGCCCAGCAGCTATAAGGCTTGGAAGCTAGTAATCTTGATAACTCAATATATTTGTGGGTGGTTTGGTTCACATGGTTATAGATAAATCAATCACCACCTACATTACCAAAACAATTTCGGCATGTTGATGCATGTCCGTCTAATTGAAGAAAGAACAAACAGGTCCATATTTACAAGGAAATCTATTGGATTTTTTTGATTTTACAGAAATTTGGATATTATAGAAGAATGTTGAATTTGGATAATCCAAATCCCAAATCCCTGTCCGATAAATTATAAAGGGTTGGGTTGGGTATGGATCCTAAATTTCTAAGTGGGTTTGGATATCCAAGAAGATCATACAAATTTATAATGGATTTTCAAGATGATCTTGTAGGATTCGTCCCAAATCTTAGGTTACATTCTTCGGATTCTGTTTATTGTTTTTATCCATGTAGAAGCTATGTTAATCATTTGACTGAACAGTTCACTTTCATGATTTTCAATTGTTCCACTTTTGCAACAACTAAAATATAAATCCAAAGTGACAAGCCTCTTGCTATGCCATAACTTATATATGAACCAGGATTCCTCGTACTTTCTCATCCTATAAAACATTCATTCACTTTTTGTTGTTTTCTAAGCTGACTGTATTTTGATTTAAAGTTAACTTGTTCGTTTATCAGGGCTGGAAGATTTCTGATATGATGTTTGTGACGAGACGCGGTTTCTCTGATGCTTGTAATTCTGTAGGCAAACAACTTGATCTGGTTTCGTCATCTCTTACAGTAAGTTTTCATTTCTCTTCTTGAGAACGTTATTTCATTTTGATTGAACCTCAACAATGTCCTTTGGAGTTGCTCTTTAATTTGGTCTGTTCTCTACTTGCTACAGCTCCGTCAATAAAATACTAGATAACTATAAATGTAGTAGCCATTTTGAAATAGGAGTTCGTGCTTAGGCATAAATATTATTAACCATGTTTTACCTTATGAAGTACCTGCTTGATTAAATTTAATTAATCATTGTGCCTTTATCCACATTTAAATTTGCCCGCTTGAAATTTGCTTTCTTATTCCATTTCCACAGCATAATTCTCGTATGTAATGGAGCTCAGCAAGAATGTGAATTTTGTTCGTTTCCCCCACTTTGAATCTCCCCCTCTGACGCCCATAGATTCAAACCAGCTTTACTGCTATTTTTTTGGAAGAGCTTGATATTCGAGCCATGTTCCTTTGGTGACAATGTGACGTTCATGAGAAGCAATGTTTTTGTTACGGTATAGAAAACAAGACAACTTTAATTAGGGGGGACTCTTATTTATATAATTGAGTAAATTACATAAATACCTCCAACAAAGATGTCATAACCACTAATTGTGTGCTTATAAAGGGAAGGGGATCGCTGGCCCAATCTACATTAGAATAACCAACAATATCAGGATGAGAAGCGGGGTTAGTAATACAAACTTTTACTGGGAGCACCCTTGAGATATCATATGATATGATACCAATGGTCCAATGAAGCTTATGCAACTCTGCACATACTGATTAGTTAACCATCCACAATTAATGTAATATCAAGTTTAGTTAGAGTCCGGTAAATTTAGCTTACCAATCAAACTCCGATGCTGGCAAAGATTAACAAGAGGCTCCCCAAGTTCTAATCAAAACAAATATTAGGATGTATTGGAGCGGCAATATATATAATCTTAGCATACCGTTTCTTTCAACAAATCAGTAAGATACTTCCGTTGAGATAGAGAAAGACCTCTTTGTGACCTAGCCATCTCTATCACAAAAAAATAGCTTAAGAGACCAAGATCCTTCATATGAAAATGATGAATCTTCAATTAAAGAACATCTTGATGATCATCTCTCTTGATAAATATGTTATCAACGTAAACTGTAAGAATAATAGTGTAAGAAGAAGAATGTCGCACAAAGATAGAGTGATCAAAAGAAATTTGTTAAGCTATATCTTGTAATTTAAAACTTATCAAGGTATGTTCAGACCATAAATAACCTTCTTGAGTTTGTAGACTTTATGAGACCACCCCTGAACTTTATAGCCAAATGACTAAAACATATACATTTCCTCTCGAAGATGGCGATGTAAGAAAGCATTTTAAATATCAGCTAATATATTGATCAGTGTTTGGCATGGATAAAAGAAAACATATAGAATACAAACATGCAATTGGGGTGGTTAGGCATTTTTGGAAGGGGGGTGGAGGAGAGCAGGGTTGTAATGGGGTTGTTGATTTTGAGCCACATGAATAAGGCAAGGTAAGAGCGGTCGAGTGGGAGTAGTGGGAGGGCAAGGGTGGTCGGGAGTTGTGGGTTTTGGGTTGCAAGGGGGAAGGACGAGGGCGGTGGTGGTTGGGTTGGGTTGGTGCAGGGGCAAGGACAAAGGTGTTGGGGTGGTGTCATGGTTGGAAATGCAGGGTGAATGAAGAAGAAAAAAGAGAGGAGAAGAAATTAAAGAAGAAAGAAAAAGTGTGCAGATAACTTCCCCATTTCGTTTATAGAAAGAAAGCATGATTGGCAAGCTTGAAACGCTTAAGGATGCTATCCATTAACATTCACGAGAGAGTACAATGTCCGGTTTAGAATTCAGGTTTACTACTCCCACCCTTTTTTCGCAACAAAATGAAGGATCAAACCTTGAAGAAGAATTGTGAGCACTGGACCAAGTGCTTTTTGTTGTATGACAAAGAAGAAGAAAAGATAGGCTGATCAACAACACTATCGCAAAAACATGCAATGCTTCTTTAGCTCCTTTGCTGACGTGATGAAAGAGCCACCGGAGCAATAAGGCTAAGATGTAGGATTAGGACGTAGGGCTGGAAAGAAGTAGAAGAAAAGAAAAAAAGGTTGAAAGAAAGAAAACAAAAACTTGTTGAGGAAAGTATGAGTATTGCTTTTATACTATTTTATGGCACAGATAAGACACTCCCCCTGTTTTAAATATCGTTCGAGTCGGCCGAGATATCGTCTGATATCTCCTTTTTTGCCTGTTGCCGATACGATATGGGAAAATCGTTCACCATATCTTTTGCAGCAAAAAATGACCGATATTGAAATATCGGCCGATAAGTTACCCGATATCGGACGATAAATCGCCCTATATGAAATAACTTATTTGTTGCATGACTGCGTGCAAATGTACATTATTTTTTTACTATCTTTGCATGCATTTTAATTAGGTAGATGATATTTATGACACTAAACCAACTTTTAATTATCAATATTTCATTATATATAGTGTTCGATATGAATGCCCGATGCGCGCACGTATCCCCGATATCTCCCCCGATATCCGATATTTAGAACTTTGGACATTCCTAACTAATGGTGTCTCTTATTTATATAGTTGAGGAAATTACATAATTACAAAATATACATACTCTATCTCTATTAGATAAATAACCATATCACTCTTATAACTGTGATAATCTTGTTGTTCAAAGAGAGATTAAAAAAAATATAATACTATGAATTTAGACTAGACAATGTGTCAATCTAAAAATATGTATATTTTGCTGTTTATAGATAGAAGCCTCAAGCAATTTAGCAATGATTTAGTAGTTTTTTCAATGAAAATTATGATATTTGTTTTAAACTTTTAAGGAGTTTCCATCTTCCATGGTCTTTACTTGTTTGTCTTGTGTTCACTTTGGATTCTATTTGGTTGATAATTGTGCCTATTTCCTTGTACTCACTCCGTTGGTGTTGTATGATAGAGCATCGTTCATCGAGTTGTAGTTTGTTCTTCTGATGCACACTGTAGTTTCTTGCTCTTATCTACTAGATTGTTATTTTCATATTAAGAATGTGCAAATGCTTATGATGTCTACGGCATTATTGACATTGACTGGTTGATTGTACAAGACTGGTTAGAAATTATTTTGGAATGTAGTCCATTTTTTATCTTGCGCATGTAAATAAATACTTGTGATTCAGTCTGCCAGAAGACACTTATCTTCAAGGATTGATCGTGTGGATAGTAACATAGATGAGTGCAAGGAACTCACTGTAGCAACAAAAGATGAGGTAAAGGACAGACTGCTCTTCATTTTTTTTAAAACTTTTGTTCTGCTTTATGCTCCACATTTGTACAGCGAGCCATCACCTTGATGTGCATGTAGGTTTCAAGACTACATGGAGATTTAAGTGAGTTCCATGCGGATGTTGAATCAGTTCGTTGTGCAGTTCAAACTCTGGTGATTATCCTGACCTCATAAATTTTTAATTGGGTTTTTGGATATGTACCCCTCAAATATTATATATTTAGAAATTTACCCATCAAATCTTATATATTGATCCATGCACCCACCCCCCCCCCCCCCCCCCCCCCCCCCAAAAAAAAAAAAAAAAAACAAAAAAAACAAAAAAAAAAACATCTAAAACCCATTATTTTAATTTTCGGGGGGGGGGGGGGGGGGGGGGGGGGGGGGGGGTAGTTTGAAAGAATCTAGATGGAATATTTTTTTCATTTTCTGTTAACTTGTATGAAATATTTTTAAAATCCCAGCAATACCGCTTGAGAATGATATTTCCTCCCTTTTCCCCCAACCCATTTGCTCCTTCTTCCTCTTTCTGTTAATGCTTCTTCTTCTTCTCTTTTATCCTTCTCCTCTTCTCCATTGCTGCTGCTGCTTCTAATCTCGTTTTTCTTCTTTTCTTCTTCTTTTCATTTCAAATTTCAACTGTTGTTGCTACTTTTACACTTTTACTATTTTCTGTTGCTGCCAGTTCCAACAATGAGAACAACATCTGTATCGACGCCATGACCTAGAGTTTGGCCTGCCGCAATGATGTCATCGCTCAAACAGCCTTGACGCCCATGGATCTCGAGTTGCATCGGCATATCTTGGGTTAGGGTTTGAGGACTATAAGAAAGGAGAGATTTTTTTTCAGTTAAACGCGCGGGGGTGTTTTTTTTTTTTTTTTTTTTTTTTTTTTTTTTTTTTTTTTTGGGGGGGGGGGGGGGGGGTGTTAATTTAATGTGGTATTAGATGAATTGGGGGGGTATATGATCAAGATAGAAGTTTTGAGGGGTAAATTCTAAATATATAAGATTTGGAGGCTACATATCTATAACCCTTTTTAATTTTTAGAGGAACCCATACTGATTCTCATTTTTCCTATGTCTCAGGAAACAAAGCTTGTTAAAATCGAAGAGAATCAGGTATTGATCAGTGCCATAGTTTTTCTTGTTTTCATTTTTGTGTTTACTGATGGATACGAGTTTCTATTATATCAGGACTTTGCAACCGAGGGAGTATATCGCCTGTGTAAATTTGTTGAGAAACTTGAGCCTGGCAGAAGTCCAGAACTTATTCAGGTAAGCTAATATTCAACATTAACAACCATGGCTAGCAACAATTGGAACTTTGTTGAGTACTGTCGGTGATCATTGGAAGACTCAGTTGCGCAGTTTATTTGGATGTGATCATTGGAAGGTGATCCAGAATTTCAGATCACTCCATGAAAACATTGAGCCCTCAACAGCGGATAAATTTAAGTTGACATGACCCTTCTTTTGGGTTTTCTTCTTCTTCTTTTTTTCCTTTATTTCTTTTTTGGTTGGTGGGTTGGGGGGGGGGGGGGGGGGGGAGTGGGGAAGGGGGAAGGAAGATGAAATGCATAAAGCTGTGACTTTTATATTATCGATATTGGTGTATGGATTAACGGGTTTATGGGAATTTTGGTATGGGTTAATAGGTTTACATGAGTAGGGGATGATTAATTGGTTTATTGGTTTTAAAAATGTTGGACAACCTTTTTTAATCTTTCGGTGATTTGGACCCATTCTGTCAATTATATGGGTCAATCATGTCAACCTAATTGTGGATGAAACCAGGTAATTTTGGATCATATAATCAGGTCAGGTCAAGTTAAAACCACCACCCTATTTCCTGACATGTAACCTTTTTATATTTGTAGATGATCATCATTTTAGGTTCAAATGCATAAAAATGCCATTGCACCTAAGCAAACAGCCTATTATTCTTTTTTCTGTGTTTAAATACCCTAATATTACTAAGACTTGCAAATTTCTACCTTCTATTACACACCCTACCCATTAACGCGCAAGGGATATTCCCTTGTGACTAGAATCTGACCATCTTTCGAACAATTTTACACTCCCTTTGTACTCGGTAGGCACATTTAAACTTCTATCTCCATCTTCTTTCCCTTCCTTATCTGGGCCTTTTGCCACCAGTTTAACATTTGAAAACTTTTACCCTCCATATTCTATAGGCACATATATATCATCCTCTTCTATCAAGCCAATCATTCACCAATCCAGGGGAGCGCTTTGGATTGGGTTGTCTGGTCAGGTTGAAACTGCGACCCTTTACTTTCAGGCACCTAACTCATATTTGTAGCCAATCATTCATTTTATGTTCACTTGATATATAAGTAAACGCATTGTTATCTTTTATTTTTTGGGTGATTCATATTTTAGATATTTACACTGTGGACAGATCCTTCTCTTTTAATTGTATCCCTTTGAGATATCTGCTCAATCATCACTAAATCTAGTCAGACTTGAACTTTTCAGGATTCGGCATCCAGTTCTCGTCAAGCTATTGGACCTCCACAGCACATGGCTGTTACACGGGTAAAAAGCCAATAGCCTCATTGTATATTCTTATTCTATGTATTTCCTTCTTGTTTTTTCCACTGTTATCCCTTGATGCTCAATTACTTCTGGACAGATGAGTTCAGTGCCGCCATTAGCACTAGAATCACCTACACTGTCAGCTTCTAATGAGCCTCCGAAGGTTGGGCATTTGCATTTTGAGAAATTTGTGGTTACCTTTAGTATGATATATATTGAACACATCTTAACCGGCTCATTTGTTCCAGGTTCTGCATACGCCAAAGGCTATATCGACATCAGCTCTAAAGGTTAGCATTATAGCTTAAATTGATCTCTCTTTTCCGTTTCAGCTTGTTGGAGATAAATTTACAAGAAGGTTGAAGTGCTTTAATGTAATTTTTAAGTCATATGGGCTACAAGTTGTCTGATATTTTGGTGTTTATATAAGTTGGAACCTAAAATCATTCCATCATTGTTCCGCAACACGCTGCATCAAAGGCATT
Source organism: Agave tequilana (assembly GCA_038442645.1). NCBI lineage: Eukaryota > Viridiplantae > Streptophyta > Magnoliopsida > Asparagales > Asparagaceae > Agave > Agave tequilana. The sequence continues at coordinate 15,813 of JAVJIF010005950.1, read as the reverse complement.
GAGTTCAAGGCAGAGGCTCTTGTTCTATGATGGTTCAAAGTCGCGGTCTCGGCCGTCGACTAGGCGGGTACCGTTCCACATCGGTATCAGCGTCACGGCCCGGACTCGAGCGAGACGCGCGAAACGCTACATAGAGGCTCAAAAAATGCTGAACAAATCACAACAAAATTAAAAAAATGTAGACATCAAAATTGATGTATAACTTGTCGAAAATATATCACCTAGTACACTAAACATGAAGATAATGTATAAATACATACGTCGTTGTATTAAAATATCAAAATAAATGTATTATTTAGTAAATTATATGAAATTAATTAAATTTAAATTAACTTCTCTTTTACAAAAGAAAAGATTAGCTTGACTTTTATAGTAAAAATTTAAATTACATGAAGTTAATAATATGAAATTTTGTCTTAACTCGGCCTCGAGTCGGGCTCGAGTCAAGTAAATCAATACAAAATGTTGGAACGCGGAACGGTCTCAGAACGGTGCCTCGAGTCGGAACCGGAACTGGAACGGCCAATTCTTTGATCCATGTGTTCTATTGCTCAAATGACAGGCTCCTTCCCACCTTGTACATAGTACTTGGTCTTTTGTTCAACCAGGGATTGGATTCTCGCTATTCAAAACAACTGTTGCTGGCCATTTCGTTGGAATTGCATCCAAAGGCCATTTTGGCCCTCTTGTACATAAAATAAATCACAACAGTAGAAAAGAACCAACCACAAAATTTGAATGTAGCTCTCGAATTTTTCAAATTGTTTGCAAGCCATAAAAATTGCTCCAACTCTTCGTCTTGTTTCCAGGAGTTGCAGGTATCAAGTACAGTCAGGGAAAGAAACTTGAGAACGAGTTCAATACAGACTTCAAATGGACTTGCGTCTATTGGGGAACCCAGCAGCAGCAGCACCTCAAGCACAGGCGGATTTGGGTGGAGGCTGCCCGGTTTGAGTATTCTTTCCAGATCTCGCAGCACTGCCAGCTGATAGACTCCTTCACCAAGGTGTTCAAAAGGCATCCTAAATTTATTGTTTCCCTGTCACACCCCTGCAGGAATTACGAATCCACTATCCTCGCGATTAAGTTGTATACAGAGATCCAAGGATCTAAACATTGTTCCATACGCAGAGTTCACGAATTTTGTAGTACTGTAGGTATAAACCCAAGGGCACATTTATTTTGCTCGCCTGTTCCTTTGATGAAATTTTGCAGCTTTTGAACTCAGGATGTATCACTTCCAGTGATTTATGGAGCAGCTCGCTTCTGGAAGAGTTGAATATTACTGTGTGACATGTATATATCATTTGTTCTATTTTGATAAACTACAAACAAGATCAGAATAATTTTCAAGAAGTAATGTAATTTCTGTTGCGAAATTGATATGCTTTGCAGCTAATTGTTGTGACTCTCAGGATATTAGCCGAACTTGGCAATATGAATAGTACTTGCAAAAGAAAAGCTTGATGTAAAGTAAACTAGCAATACCTGGACAAAAGAGTAATAAAGAAAGAACACAAGGATTTAATGTGGTTCGGCCTAAAATTGGCCTACTTTCACGGAGAGAGAACTTGAGAGAGTTTTATTAATAGACTTGGTACAAAGAGATCTAATCTTCCTCTTGATATAATAAGAGTATTCACCTTCTACTTGAATCTTACCCTAGATTATCAGAGTATTACCTTCTTTCTATGCACTTTTAACTTGCTCCTCTCTTTCGTAGCTTCCTTTGGTCTCCTTTACTTGAGATTCTTTATTGTAAAAACTCTTTGAGACTTCTTTTGTTGAGATAATTACAATGCTTGTTTACAATCTTTATTTATAGAATTTTATAATATAACTTCTATTTAGATTATGAGATGATCTTGGCTTTTGGATGGTTGAAGAATTCTGATCAATTCTTTTAGGAATTGATCTCCTTGATCTAGAAGGATTCTAAACCCTTTAATCTTTAAAAATAAACTTTTATTGAATAGGAATTAAATCTTATTCATACTCCTCCTGAAAAGGAAACTCGCAATCACCTGAAAAGGAATACTTCATCTTAATTTGCTTCTTCTGCTTTAGGTCATTATTTTCTCCAACTTAATTGGATTTTCTTAGACCATCATCTCTTCTTGAAAAAATAAGGTAAAATTTTAACAATCTCCACATTGACTTATTTTCAAGCCTTCAGCAAAACACCTTGAGATTTCGGATTAATACATTGATTCTTTTCTTGATTGTAACCGTGTCGTGAAGCCTTTAACTCTTACCCCCTCTCCCCGGGGCCTTTGGCTGATTTACTGCCATGGCTTGGGCCATCTCAGACCTTACCCTGGTGCACCATTTCTCTTTCCCGCAACACTTTGACCTGGTTCACGTCCCGTTGTAGTCTTCTTTGAAACACCACCTCGCGATGAACTCCCTTCCAAATTTATTCTTGAAACTTCATCTCGAACTGGTTTCCTTCTTTCAGCTTGTATAACCCTCCACACTTCTCTCCTTTCAAGATTACTTTTTGCCTTGGCTGACTATGACGACGCCTTGTTGCACTCTAATCCGACATCCTTCTTCGTCGAGCACCCTTATGAATATTAGATTATATCATGCCTCCGGGATACAGCGCACCGCCTCCAGAGTACGCACTGTCCCATCTCTTCCTGTAATCTTGACTGTCCCGATGTTGATGACCTCACAAGCTGAGCCATCCACCATCTTGACAATCCCTTCCTCTTTGCAAATAAGGAATTATGAATAGCTCTTTCTGAGAACATACATGAACCGTACTTTCTGAATCAAATATCCAGCCTTTACCTTGAGAAGTGTTGTCTTCGTAAGAAGATATTAATATTTCAATGTCCTCGACACGCTTGCTACGTCTGTCTCTGCAGCTTGCCCCTTCTTCTTCAATCACTTTTGTCAATGCATGCAATCATTTTTTCAATGATCTTCCCTGTAACAAAAGTGACGTATTTGATGAGCTTGGACCTTTTCTTCCTTCTCCTCTTCCTTTCCCCTTCTCGTGACCAGCAAATCCGATCTTGTCTGCTCCTCTTGATTTAGCCTTTTTCTAATCTTATTAGATAAGAGAGTTAACGTGACCTCCTCCAAGATGAGAGTTTCCTTACCGTAGAGTATGGTGGTGATGATATGATCATATGACTCTGAAAGAGAACTGAAAAGTATCAACGCCTTGTCCTCCTCGTCAATCTTGACATTAACAGCTAGAAGCTCGCTAATGACCTTATTGAAGAAGTTTAAATGCTCCAACACTGCTGTCCCTTTCTTCATACATAGCTCATATAGTTGTTTCTTGAGATACAGCTTATTGGAGAGACTTTTCATCATATACAACGTTTCTAATCTTGATCACAATCTCGTAACCGTTTCTTCATCCATCACGTTGTATACAACCTCGTCTGCGACACATAGTTAGATCGTGCTTGCCGTCTTTAAATTTATCCCCTCCCAATCCTCGTTTGACATACCGCAGGTTTTGCTGACTTACCCTACAAGGTCTTGTGAAGACCTATTGCACCAGCAATACCTTCACCCTTTTTTTGTCATAAATCAAAATTTTCTTTGCAATTGAACTTCTCGACCTCGAAATTTGTCGTATAAATTCCTATCTTCGACATATTGTCCTTCGTCAACTTTTAACTCTGATACCAATTGTTGCAAAATTGATATGCTCTAATACCAATTGTTGTAACTCTCAGGATCGATGTTAGCGAAACTTGACAATATGAACAGTACTTGCAAAAGAAAAAATTGATGTAAAGCAAACTAGAAATACCTAGATAAAAGAGTAATAAAGAAAGAACACAAAGATTTAATATGGTTCGGCCCAAACTTGACCTACGTCCACAGGGAGAGAACTTGAGAGAGTTTTATTAATAGACTTGGTACAAATAGAACTAACATTCCTCTCGATGCAACAAGATTATTCACCTTTCACTTGAATCTAACCCTAGATTACAAGAGTATTACCTTCTCTCTATGCACTTTCAACTTGCTCCTCTCTTTCTTGGCTTACTCTGGTCTATTTTATTTGAGATTTTATATTGTAGAAACTCCTTTAGACATTTTTTATTGAGGCAATTACAATACTTGGTTACAACATTTATTTATAGGATTTTACAATACAACTTCTATTTGGACTATGAGATGATTTTAACCTTTGGATGGTGGAAGAATATTAATCAATCTTTTTAGGAATTGATCTTCTTGATCTAAAAGGATTATAAACCCCTTAATCTTCAGAAACAAACCTTCATTGAATAGTAATTAAATCCTATTCATACTCTTCTTGAAAAGGAAACTCGCAATCTCTTGAAAAGGAAACTGTTTCATCTTAATTGTTTCTTCTGCTTCAAGTTAACGTGTTCTCCAACTCAATTAGATTTTCTTAAACTCTCATCTCTTCTTAAAAAAATAAGACAAAATCCTAATAATTTCTTTTACTAGGTCTGAGTGAAGGTCAAAGATCCTGAATGACCAAAAATTGCATTAGATTTCTTTGCTTGTGATTCTCTAAGACTTCTAAATAACAAAGACTTCATTGAGATTCCCTCTTTTATATTACAAAAATTGAGACTCTTCTCAAATTTGAGTTTGCCGCTCCAATAAAAAGAAAAATCTTATTTTTTTTAGCAAAGTTGGAAGTGATCGGTGGATTCTTTACTCATTTTTGCTCGACCACCTTCAAAGTCTGAGACGCACACCATTGTCACCAAGTTCATCACTCTAGACTCTGTTTCTTCAGTGTTCACTCTTCTCTTCTTCGTCTATGGTCCCATTCTAAGCCTCATTTTCGCACTATTATGAATAGTAAAATAATGAGAAAAATTAGATTCAGTCGTCAACTACTCTTTTTCTGAAATCATATTGACTACAAATTCAGGCCACAGCACATGGTTTATGTCTTTGCTGCAAAGACATGAACTTTCTCTCGTTTTGTCCATGTCACATTAGCTTCAAACCTTCAACACAATAAAATGAACACTTCTAATACTATCATAGTGTTGGAATCTAGAATACCAATAGCAGGAAACAAAAGAGCAGTCAGTCAAAAAATCAAGGGGATAATGCTGTATAAATTGAATAATTAGTTATCTTAAAGCTTAATATGAACTCTAATACTACTAGCATGCCCTTTATCAATATTAATCCTCGATAACATGGGCATGTCTGCACGTGGACACATATTTTCTTCTTCTTTAGATTTCTTGTCAATATCAGTTAGTTGCCCTTAATTTGTTTTCCCTCAAAAAAATTTATATCCCTCACTCCTTTTTTACCACTTTCCAATAATAAATATCTTTCATTTTTCAGAATTCACCTCACATGCATTAAACATTATAACTCACATCATTTTGACATGAAAGCAAAGAACCTGAAGGAATTAATGTGGGGATGTGGTGGCATTTGAAATCAATTGAAATTATGATGGTTGGTTGGTTGGTTTCTAAAAATCTTTGTGTAGGTTCAAGTCAAGCAAAAATCTTACAAATGCAAGAAAAGTAAGCATCACAACAAGCACCAACACAATAAATTCATGTGGTTGGCAAATTCTCAGTTGCCACTTGTCAAGGGTCAAGGCCCCCTCTATATGTCTTCTTCAATCCATTGCATAGGAGAACAAAGAACAAAGATGCAGGAAACTACATAAAGGTAATATGTGACTAATTAATGGCAATGGTGACAAGCATTGGATAAGCTTTCAAGGCTTCAAATCTTTGGAACTGTTTCATGGAAGTAAAAAAAATTCACTTACAATGTGGAATTACTGACTTACAAGTGTTTCCATGAGTAATTGTGTAATTTGTTTCTCTAAAAGAAATTTCACTGTAAAACAAATATAGCAAGAGTGGTTAAAATAGAGACATTAACCTTTTTTTTATTATTAATATTATCATCATCACACTACAAGAAAATTGTTGGCTCAAAGCAGCCAGCCAGTGTCTTTATGTTCTTTTGATGCACAAGAGGTATATATATTATTGGTGAATTGCAACAATTTTCATTGTCTTTTTATTTTTAATTAAAAGTTGTTAACAATAATTAGGATCAAACAATCCATAATCACATAAACTTTAAAGATCTGAGTGTTTTCTGAGTTCCTGACAATTAGATCAATAATTAATTACCCCAGTGAGGAGTCTCATGATGTTCGTGATTCACATTAAATGGGCATGAAGATGAAGAAGGGCAGTGGCTTGCAAGCTTTTCACATAAATGGGCTGACAGTGTACTGCATCATCTCTGGCCTTGCTTGTTAATGCAACAGATAAAAAAGTACTTAAATAAATAAAGGTTTGCCCTTTGATTTACGTAATAAGCCCCAGTAAAACAATTAACAATGAATATTTTATCAAAAAATAAGAGCAATTGCCCGTAAGGCGCAGCTTATCGATAAAATAGTACAATGGTTGTGGTTGTGGAGTCTCAGCTTTAAGTCTCAGTTATTTTATACATGGTTTAAAGAAGTTATTTTATACAAGCTCTCCACAAGTCAACGGTTCAAACCCCGCAATGCAGACAAGTATTCTCCTCCCGACATTGCCCCGGCCATGCCCGGTTTTACTCCCCAGAGGTCACCGGTAAATCCCGTTGGCGGTTTAGTTAATTAGTAAAAAAAAAAATTACTAAGCAATAGTGTCACTAATCTTAAGAAATATCTCCTTTTTTTAGGGTAACTTGAGACAAATCTTTTAATAATTTGTTGTACCTAAATCACTAGCGTTTGATTGTGTCCACAGCTGGCAGATTCTGATCACTCTCTCATGTGAAACATATGCATTTCATTTTTCTTGTACTTAGCACAGTGATTTCAAGGAGAGTTGCAAACCAAACACACATTATTAGTTCTTTGATTTCCTTGCCAATATTGAGACATGAGTAAACCAAAGAGCCGAGGCAAAAATTCGTCCTGAACTTTGACATCATGCGAATCATTAGCACATTATCCCAACATCTATGTACTGATCAGTGTGTCAAAAACTGTAGGGCTTTATGTCAAACATTTTTCTCTCACCCATTGTAAAAGGAAAATCATCACTTTGGATTCAAAATCATAGCTATTTGACCAATGGTCCCTAAGCATTGAATCTGCCCAAACTGTTAAAAGGCATACACTACAAACTGATGGGTTAAAAAGGACACAAATACAAATGGCTTTCCTCAAGATTTCCACAGAGAATCCTCTTCCATGAGGGTTGCCAGTTTTATTGGATCATTGGACCTGAAAATCTCACTGGACATCAGTTCTTGGCTCACTCTGTGGGGGTGAAAAAGAGTCAGAGACTCAGAAGTGACAGTTTTTTTACATAGTTTGATAATTTTCAGACTTGTCACCAGATGATGCTCCCCAAGGATTTGGGAGTTGTTGCTACTTACTAGAATCAGCAAAGCCCTTGATTCATTTTTGTTATCATATTTAGGCAAGAAGTGTCACTAACTCTAGCTCACTCTAGCTAACTCTAGCTATCATTTTCTCGTACGAGAGCTGCCATCAAACACTCTTTAAGTAGTCCTCTAACTTCATTATCAGTAGAACATGAGAAGACCTAAAGCTGGTCCTAAACTTAGACATCTCATGTGAATCATCAGTGCATTATCATAAAGCTTATCAGTGTTTATATACAAACATGTGTTTGTACATAAACTACTGAAATGCTTTATTTGCAAGCTTAGTTGTCCATGTGTTACAAGTGTAACCTTTCCACTTCTTTTAAAATCTTTGTAATTGCACCAAAAATCTTTTTAACTTCCTTTTTTTTTCTTTTTCTTTTTTTTTTTTTTTTTTTCAAACTTAAGCAAGTAAGGGCCAGGTGTGAATAGAAGCATCAGATGCAGCTGTTACAACACAACACAATTACAAGTAGAAGTAGATAGATTTAAGCAAGCAGTTAGTTACAAGAAATCTATGATAATAAAACCAAGATCAAAATCAAACCAAAAACAAAAAAAAAATAGAAAAAATAGAAGAGTAGTATCTACATCATCATCAGTAATAATAGTAATAATAATAGTAAGACTGGTTTCAGTACACTTTTTTGGAAAACAGAGCTCTAATCCTGAACAAACTACTGCTACCATTATTAGCAGCAGCAGCTCCTCCATCACCTCTGCAGCTCCTGTATCCAATACAACTGGTCACATTCAGGTTCAGCCCATGGACCCCACCGTTCAGATTCAGACCCTTCCTCCGCCCCTTCTCCCTGGGCCCGACGCGGCCCACCCCCGGCTCGGCCCCCTTCCCGGCCCGCCGCACCTGCCACACCGGGCTGGCACGGCCCACGTGCACCCCGGGCCGGCCGGGCTGGCGGCCCACCGCCGGCCGCCGGGGTTCTCGCCGCGGGAGTTGCTGCGGGAGCACGGGGCCGAGCTCGACTTCCTCATCGCCGCCGCCTTAGGCCGGCCGGCGGTGGCCGTGCCGGCGGAGCGGCTCCTGGAGAAGGGCCAGATGTTGATGTTCAGCTCGGCCGTACCGTTTCCGCCATTGCTCGCCTTCCTCTCCTTTTTCTTCTTTTTCTTCTTCAGATTCTTTCTTCTTCTCCCCAACCTTGAATATGTCCTTCCACCGTTTGGAGCTCGTCAAGGGAGCGGTGGAAGAACAAATGGAAGCTTCTGGATGAGCCGCTGGCGCTGCCGGAGCTGCTGCTGGTGGTGGTGGTGGTGTTTTTGTTTCTTGGTCCGCTTCTGATTCCGGGTCGACCCTGGGCTTGGGGTCTGCGAGCGAGAGAAGCTGGAGGGGGAGGAGCACACCGTCGACGAAGAGCTCGTCGGCGGTGAGCAGACTGGGCTCGAGTTCTCGATGGTTGTTGTTGCCGACCATCCAGAACTCGAACTCTGGGGAGGAGGAGGAAGAGGAGTTGCCGAAACTGCTCCTCGTCGGAGACGAATCTATCTCCATTTCGCGCGAAATGAAGATAGAAACGAAGGCTGTGAGATTAGATTGAAGAGTGGCGGGGAGAGTGAGGATGAGATGAATGTTTGTTGTTATAGCTGAACACAATAACAAATGCAGTGCCTGTGCTGTTGTCCCCCTCTCTCTCTGGTTCATGTGTGTGAGCCACATACACATATAATAAGAGGTCAATCGGGCGTTGACACATGTATTGATCCTCTTATAATATATTATGTGTGTGAACCTTACACACATATTATAAGAGTTCTAATCTACGTGTCAACACCGAATTGATCCTCTTATTGTATGTGTGTAGCTCACACACATGAACCATATCTCTGTCTCTCTCATCTCGCCCACTTGTAATAAAGAGAGGCAATCAATGCAACGGAGGCAAAAATGGCTTTTTGCGCGCAAAAGACGACCCCAACTCCAAGTGGGGTCCCTGGAGAATTGAAATAATTTAACTCTTTCCTGTATTGAGGAGAAGTTACGAGCTGATTAGATTTTTGATCAACATAATAAGGTGGGAAAATTGCTTTTCAGTCTCCAGTGAGTTTGATTTGTGTCAAAACTCTCTGGAAAAAAAAAAGTCAAAAAATCTTTTGATCAAATTTTCTTTATTTGCGGGGTCATGTCTCAATACATAATTTGATGTATATTCATATTGCTCATATTATCTTACTTTAATTGATTCATGGGCTGTTATTTACCTTTTAATTAGCTCACACGATGTGTTAAAGAATCTTTAGCGACAATTGCCTTAATTATTTTGTTGTTCAATTCAAAATTTTTGAAGCAATAGTTTGCTGTTCACCTTAATTGTTATTTGTCCACTTTAAAATTTTTTGTTAAATTGATCAAAATATTTATAAAAAAATCATTTATATATTTAAAAAATAAAAATAAATGAAAACAAAAAAATAATTAATGACTTGTTTTATAAATCATTTAACCTCTGTTGTTTATAAAATAAAAATCATTTAACATATGAATATTTATTTATTTTTTACTTATTTGTTTGTTTATCTTTTTTATTAATTTTGTCTAACCCCCGATCTGTGAAGCCCCCGATCTATGAAGATCACAACACCAAGCTTTTCCGACTCCGGCAAGCTTCGTGAGACTCCGCTGGCTCGTTGTAATCCTGAGTAGAGAACAATTTTTAAAATTTAGATACAATTTTTTTTGATTGAAAAGATTGTTTATATTTTGTGATGTATATTCCAAAAGGTAGTCATGTACCCATAATGAGGACATATATTCCAATAGTTGGTCACATTTTCAAAAATATGGACATATATTATACCAGGTATTCAAGTTCTCAAAATATGGACATATATTCCAATAGTTGGTCACATTTTCAAAAATATGGACATATATTATACCAGGTATTCAAGTTCTCAAAATATGGACATATATTCCAATAGTTGGACATTTTTTTTTCAAAATGCGTACATATATTTCAAAAGGTAGACATATATTCCAATTTTCGGACTTTTTTCCAAAATGTGGACATATATTCCAAAAGGTGGACATATAGTCCAAAAAGGTGGACATTTTTTTCCAAAATATAAATATATATTTAAAATTTATAGATAAATACAAAAAGAAAAATCTTACATTTTCAATTTGATTACTAAATAGGATTAGTATCAAAGTTAGTACCAAAGTATAAACATTGGATATTAATGAGAAAAATGACATATATATTTCATAAATGGGATATGTTTTCGAAAATGTGGTCATTTACTTAGAAAAGTCGACATATACTCCAAAATGTGGACATTTTTTTTCAAAATGTTCAAATATTCCAAAAGGTGGACGTAAATCCTAATTTTTGGACATTTTTTTCAAAATGTGGACATATATTTTAAAATTTTTAAATAAATACAAAATGAAAAATCTCACATTTCATTTTGATTACTAAGTAAATTAATTTCAAAGTTAGTACTAAGGTATAATCATTGGATAATGAGAAAAAAATGGCATATATTTCATAAGGTGGACATATTTTCGAAATGTAGACATTTACTTGAAAATGTTGATATATACTCTGAAATGTGGACATATATTCCAAAATTACGACATATATTTCTAAACGTGGACAAGACTCGAAAATGTGAACACAATGTCAAAAAAGTGGATATAATCATATCAAGGTGGACAAAATATTGGGAATGGTACCTTTAGCTTGTCCAAATTAGAATATGTTAGAGGCATGAGTTCGCTTGAATGTCTCCATCTTCATGTGATCATCTAGATAATTCACTATCCTATGTAGCACGACATATCATCTAGATAATTCACTATGCTATGTAGCACGACATAAAATAAGACATTTTATATCCACCTTGATCTATTTTGTCCACTTCGCCAATATTTGTCAACTTTTTTCTTTTATGTCCGCCTTACTTCTTTTCTGTCCATCTTCGTCAATTTATGTCTAACTTTTTCTTATATGTCCACCATACCTCCTTTCTGTCCACATTGGTCAATTTCTATTCAACTTTCTCTTTTATGTCCACCTTACTCTTTTTCTGTTCACTTTCATAATTCTCTTCAACTTTCTCTTTTATGTCCATCTTAGTAATCCTTTCTATCCACCTTCGTCAATTTCTATCCAACTTTTATTTTTTTCTATTCACCTCTATCAATTGTTGTCTACTTTTATAAATTTCTATCCAACTTTTTAATGGTGATCAAAAGAGTTAAGAAAGTGAATAAATTATTTAATATGTAGACAAAAAACTCAAAAGTGGGCAATATGATTCACAAATTTCGTTCTTTCTTTTCATATCACAAATTCAAAAGTGGACAGTATGCATTCGGGTTATAAATTTGTGATAAATTTATAATAAATAAGTTTATCCGCCTACGAGATTGTCGCACTGCCCTCCAAGCTGTACAATTTATATTAATTTTTAGTATAATACATACATTTTTAAATTAACAAAAAAATAAGTAAAAAATAAATTAATAAATATTCATATTTTAAATGATTTTTATTTTATAAACATTAGAGATTAAATGATTTTTATAAAACAAGTCATTAATTACCTTTTCTGTTTTCGTTTATTTTTCATTTTTCAAATATTTAAATATTTTTTAAATTTTGATTAAGTTAACAATAAATTTTGAAGTGGACAAATAACAATTGAAGTGAAAAACAAACAAGTGCTTCATAAATTTTGAACTGTACAACAAACAAGTGCTCTCTGAAAAGTATAAAATAACTATCATCAAAGAGTCTGTAGTTCAAAAACAATAACAGAGGGGCATTTTGCTCTTCAAATAGAGCTGAAAACTCACGTGCTTACGCAAAGAGTACTCGGAAACTTGAATTAATTAAATCCTTTATTGAGAGATATTTTAACACTATTTTTTCTCGAGAGAGTTTTTGACACAAGTCAAACTCCCTGAAACCTAAAAGCAATTTTTCCAAGTAAGATAGACTGGCATTTTTCATTACTAATAATTAAAAAAATAAATGTTTCTGGAGTTATTATGGTGCCATTGTTCGTAACTGTAGTGCAAATTCTGTTATTCACATTGGAGGAATAATTAATATATGGTAGTTCTTTTGGTAAATCTGCTTTACAATGTACATGTATTCGAAGTATGCAACTTTTTAATGATTTGAAAACTGTAAAAAAAATAAATTTTGTCTTTGAAGTAATGTTTATATTTTCATTTCCCAGCTTCGTAGTAGTATTTGAATGCAAAAACATGGTTATAATTTTTTTCTTGCTATTTTGATATTGACCATATCTGACTGTTATTAAGTTCACGTCAAGTTTCCTATTGGAATTCTACATTTCTTTTTCTTGGATTCAAATTTGGCTTGAAAGTTTTGATATAAAATCTATATTCTAACAAAAAAAATCTAAAACTCTCCGGGCCTCGTTTAGCAACAAGGTAAAGTTTCTCAGACTTCAGTTCGGGAGAGTTTCAGGTCTAAAATGAGACTGAAACTGGACCTTATTTGGAAGTCAAAATAGAGTTAATGAAACTGAGATTTGGACGCTCCCAAATCTTGCAAAATTGAGGTTATTGACACTCTACTTTGAATAGGTTTTTTTCATTTAACTTGAGTATAATTCTGGTTTCAGAAACTGGGGTGTTCATGGTTACAAACTCCAGCTTCATTTTAACTTAAACGAAATTGCCAGACAAGAATAAACTTGAAAGCTTAGTTCCATATATCGAAACTTCTGTACTTTTTTTATGTGAAAATCCTATATGTAGTGATTTGAAGCAAAAGCAGTGAACACTCTTGATGGCCAATAAATAAAAAAATAAATAATAATAAAATACAAAGACAGAAGATTAAGAAACGGAGTTCATCCTGGTACTTAATCAAATTATTTCTCAAGTTTTTTTTTTCCTCTCTTTCTTTAATTTCATAAGAACTATATCACAAGACATTGAGACTTAGGGTGAAGGATTGTGCGTGTGACGAAAGTTGGGTGCATCAAATCATTGAGGGGAGAGTGGAGCAAGGTGAGAGAAGAGTCTTATATCAGGCTGGATGGTGCTCACACTTATGACCCCTCAATTTTTATTTTTATTTTTCTCTCTTTTTAATGAAACACTGAATTCGCATGGTTTTTTGTGTTTTATTAATAAATTTTTAATGAAAATAATTCTAAACGTACATCATGACGTTCTGCTTGATGAGGTGTTTACTCAACTCATTATTACAATCATTATCAATCTTCATCTTTTTTAGCTTTAGCTTGTGTAAACTAGATTACTTTTTCTAAGCATTAAAAATTGAGATGGACTGGATCTTAGCTTGCTTCCTCTCTCTCTCTCTCTCTTCTCTCTCTCTCTCTCTCTATCTTTTGATTAATTATCTATTTTTAGGTTATGCCGGCGGCCAGAACGGATATCTCCATTATAGAATTAGGTCGTTTGTACTGTTTCACTTTTTGTGGAGTGTAATGTGATAAAAGGTTTTTGGACAATTAGAGGAATTATTTACTCAAAATCTTGGTGATCAGCCATTAGAGGATCAGTAAATTTGTGTTACTAGGTCATTTGTGTAAGGACTTGGGGCATCATCTCAAAAAATTAAGCCGTGTCTAGCCGATTTGGGACTATTTGTTCGACTCAAATCTTAATTTATGAGTTGTGATATATCTTGTGATTTGAGAGATTAGTGTAACTTTTGTGATAGGAGAGGTCATAAATTATTTTCCTGAAATAAGTGGATCTTTTCACTTTCATCACAACTGACTCCAAATCAATTTTTCTAGTAGATGGCCTCAACATGTTTCGCAGTTGCTTCAGCAGCATAATGATGTTTATCGACACGATACAGAGCTCCAAGGGGATCATGTATATCGGTTTTCAGCGTATAAGATGTCGATTTGCGGCAGTCAACGGCCTGTCTTATAAGCGAGCAAATTGCCCTATATCTCCTATGGACGGCATGTTCTAGTTCAGACAGGTCCCCTCTCACTCCCGCAAGGAAAGCACCCGTACAGCTAGTTTTTTTAGAGAAGAGGTCATAGCCGCTGCAAACTGCTAAAATGCATATTTAATTTTTATTTGCTTAGAAGAGGAAGTGGGAATTATCCACCTTATTATTAGTTCCGAAGAATCGGAATCCAGTAAAATTAGCTTTACAATATTCTGATGAATTCATAAATCAATTGAACTCAACATGCACGATAACATAATTGTCCATCCTCCAAACTTAAGATTTATATACCTCTACTAGGAATTTTTGATAATCACCAAGAAAACATTTCATTTTCCCCCCATAAATCCATCATATTTTTAGCTCAAACAAGAATTGGGCATACTTACAAAAAAAAGTTTTCTTGACTCTCTCTCTTTCTTTCCTTTTCATGGGAGTAAAACTTCTGCATACACATTGAGAGCTCGTAATAATTATCAACTTAGACTGTAGTGAAGAAGTCATCTTGCATGATATCAAAGCACTAGGTGATCTGCAGTCAAACATCACTTTTGAGAATCTAAAACAAATTAATTTCAGTTTTCATTATTCTGCCTTATTAAGGAATTCTTTTTCAAGTGACTTGAATGCCCACAAGAAGAGCAGAGTTAAGGTTACAAGTTTAAATTTTTGACAAAATAATTGTACAAGCAAATTATTTAAACTTAAAGGAAAGACTCCTCCAAAAAAAAAAAAAAAAAGAATCGTTTTAAATAAATAAGTTTTTCAAATTTATGTCTTCATCTTATTGTCTACTGGAAGTCTTATCTAACAATTTTCTGTCTTTATCTCACTATTGATACAGTAATTTTACTATTTACCACTAAATCCAAATGCCCAATGTCCTACTAGATTGGAAAAAAGGATAACACTAAAGTTATCATCCGTACACTATTTACTTTCATGTATAATTCTCCAATTATTTTGTATCCATACATAAAATAAATACATTTTTTTTAGAAAAAATAGTAAACCAAAGTGATTCACTAAAAAGCTTTTAATGAAAATAACTAGAAAAAACATCCGAAGGAAATAGCCGTTTTTTCAAGCCAAAGGCACAAATGCAAGCACAGATATCTAAAAGAGAAATATAAAATATTCAGAAATAAAATATCAGATCCATGAGAATGAAATAAAAGATGATCAAACATGAAAAGAAATAAATTCATTGCTAGGGACCACAAAATGATAGAAGCTATCACATATATGGGGACCTTTAGCTTTCATCATTCCCCTCTCTCATACTTTTTGTGCCAAACTAGAATTTATCCCATGAACAAAAGAAGTAACTTGCCCTATATTTTAAGGGATACTCCCCTTGCTCATCATCATAATATCAGCAACAGTAGTTACACGTGCCATGAGGACAAGATTAGTGCAATTATATGCAACTCAACTACCAAAATGCTTATTATATATTCTATTATTTAATTAAGTAGTGGGATTTGATAAT